>VMDO01036148.1:0-15407 GCA_007922755.1 Pedetes capensis
GTCTCTCAGGCAGTACCATTAATTTAATTTTTTATAATTCATTTTGGGTGAAGTACACTGTATGAATTATGAATATGTTCAGTAATAAGGGACTAATAAATTAGTTCATTACCAAAAATCAGATATTTTTTCTTATTTAAAAATAAGCATAATTTCAGCTAGGTTAAAGTGACATTTTTCTTTTGCAATTTGTTTAGCTCCACTGATGGACCTTTATTAAATTCTCCTTCATAGTAAATACCACTCTCATGCTTAGAGTTTGTGAGGTCTATATAAGTATATAAAATATGAATCTGACAAACTAGCAAAAAACAGATTTATTTATATGCAGAGATAATAACAAGCATTTAGTTTGATAATCTAAATAGGAATTTGGAAGGACATGATTTGTGAAAAAGATGGGGAGGGGTTATAAATGATATTGAATTTAATATTGGCACAGGAGAAGCTATTCCAGGCCTGAAGTATCATCTGTATGACTTAGAAATATATATATTTAATAGGAAAAAGGGGCTGGGATTTAGCTCAGTTGATAGAGCGCTGCGCTGCAGTCTCTGATGTCCTGAGTTCAATTCCCAGCACTGCAAAAATGGGAGAAGGGCCTGGCAATCCACTCCCAAGGCAATCCCGAGACAGTCAGCCATTGAAAAACCCTATGAGGGTCACTATGAGTTGGATACCGACTTGACAGCACCTAACAACAATAACAAAAATAGGAAAAAACCTCAAGTACTCAGAAACTGAAGCATGTATCTCCTAACCTCCTTTCTATGTTACTTTTATCTATTCTTTATTTTACTGAAAATATGCTTTTGATTATCATGATGTAGAGGGGGAGGGGCTATGAGCTTCTATGAGTGTTCTGGACAGAACACTGGGATACTGTTCAACACCCTACAATAGGGGAGGAGGCCCCCAGCACAAAGAAGTACAGAACCCAAAATGTCAGCAGAGCTGAGACTGAAAAACCAAGGTCTACAGAATAATCTTATAAAAAAGGAGTTTCCACAAAACCTATTGCTACAGTCTGAACATTGGCCTCCCCTTGAAATTCACAAGGTTGTACTATCATAAGGTGCCTTTTGTAAAGCGGTCATGTCATGATGGCTTTGCACTCATAAAACCTTCTAAAAGAGATTGAAGGGAGTTGGCTTTCCCATTTTTACCACCAAGAATACACCAAGAAGTCTCCATCTTTGAGGCAGAGAGTAAGCCCTTCCTAGATATTGAATCTGCTGCTACTCTGATCTGGGCCTCCTCAAGATCCAGAATTGTGAGCAATATATTTATATTGCTTATAAATTAGCCAGTCCTAGTACTTTTTGTTACAGTAGGCCAGACTAAGACATGTATTATGAGGTAGAAATTTTACATAAAAATAGTCTTGAGCCAAGAGCAGTGGTGCATGCTCCCTAGGCTGATCATCATCCTTAGTTGAGAAACACTGACTGCCTTAGGTGCCTTGAACTATATATCTTGTGAGTTTGGGGAAGGAAAGGGAAAAGTGGTTTTGAAGATTTAGAAAAAAAAGAAGATAAGAAAGGGATAAGTAAATAAAATTAGATGGGAGCAGAATTGTTTATTATCATATCCAAATTGAAATGTTCATCAACTGATAAGTTGATAAATTATTTGTGGTACAGCAGCCATACAATGGAAATTCAGCAATAAATTCCAAAAACAGAATGAACTACTAAATCTTGAAAAAACACTTTGCATTTTGAATGAATTTCAAAACACTATGCTCAGTGAAGGAAGTCAGACACAAGAGACTATATACTCCATGATTCCATTCATATGAAGCTCTAAGAAAGATAGAAGTATAGCAATAGGAAACAGAAAATGGATGCTCAAGTATGGGTATGGAAAATGGAGATTGAGAAAGGGGATAAGAATAGTTTCTGTGGTGATAAAAATGTTCTGTATAACATTATTATAAACACAATGTTCTATATAACACCATTGCAATTTCAGCAATAATGGTTAAGTGTATGCATTGCCAATACACATGAAATGTACACCTAAACTGGGTTAGTTTTATTGCATTGAAATTATACTTCAAAAAGTTGTTTAAAAATAGATGCGAGGATACAAGAAGAGAAAATAATGTAGAGGAAAGACTCATTTTTGTAAATAGGCTGTGACAGTTGACCTTGTGGAAGTGGACCTGATGCCTAGGGCTGGAGCTGATTGGCAGGTCTGACACCCTCTTGGAGTATCCCTGGGAGGTAACTATTTTTGCAGAGCTGCTTCTTCCTCTTGGGCCACATCAGTGTTGTCTCAGAGATGATATGGCAACCCCTAGATCCTTGGCAACGATGATGTGGGAGCCCAGAGGCTCCTTTCAAAAACTTGGAATAAATAAGAAGCAGGAGGCTTCCTGCTGCTACCAAGGTTTCCCCCTCACAATACAAAGTCAGATGGCAGTGTCTCCTGAGACTCTGAGATGCCAGGAGGACCTTAGGAACGACCTCATTATGTTTCTCATCAATTAAGCAGATCTTCATTGTTTGCTTCCTCCTCAATCCTTAATTATGTCTTTATCCCTTTTCCATAAGTTCATATTCACAGTTCCAGGGTAGATATATCTTGAGAGGTGGGAAATGTGTCCTGTCATTCAACTCTCTACAGGTACTTCTAGTGGCAGCTCTGTAGTTAGTAACTATGATTATGGTCGGAAGTCTATTTTAGAATTTCATAAGGACTAAAATAAACATTTGTAATAATTTTAATTGTAATAATATGTTTGAATGCATGGCATGAATCAAATTTCATGTAAACTTCCATAGGCATTCAGTGAATCATTCTGAAGTTAATGAAAATTTTATGTTTAATTACTTTTTTTGCCAATACTATGAAAAACGTTTGTCTTTTGTTTTCTTTTAGTCATTTATGTTGCCTCATATTTTCCTAGTAAGGGTGAGCAATAGAACACACAATCATTATTTTTAAATTATGCAGTGTAAACAATTATGATGTTAATAATGAATTAAAAGGTGATTGTTGTTGTTGTTAGGTGCCATCGAGTCGAGTCTGACTCATAGCGACCCTCATAGGGTTTTCAATGGCCGACTGTTTCGGGATTGCCTTGGGAGTGGGTTGCCATTTCCTTCTCCCATTTTGTAGTGCTGGGAATCGAACTCGGGACCTCAGAGACTGCAAAGCAGTGCTCTATCAACTGAGCTAAATCCCAGCCCTAAAAGGTGATGCACAGTATAAATTTGATAATCTAGAAATCTACTCTCACTGTATGGAATGGAAAAAAGTTAATCCATTTAGGGTCTTTGTACATATTATCTAATTTACTTCTCAGTTAAACTAGGAGATAACTGTTAACACCACTTTCTATAAGCGGACACAATGGTGAAGTCCCTTGCTCAAGGTCACATAAGCAGTGTGACTTAGCTGACTTAAGGGACTTTCCTGCATGTGGAACTATGAGTATAATCCACAGACTATATAAAATTCATTATTCCATCCCTCTTTCTAAGTCAAAAATGTTAATTATGTGCCTCTAAAATATAATAGCTTTCAAAGTTATGATTAAAATGTATCTCCGCTCTGTTGAGCAGCAAGATTCTGTCGAGTATCTTAAATAAATTCCAAAGAAGTCCCCTCCATAGGTTAATAACAATCTCTTCTCCCATTTTGCCATTTGTAGTGATACACAGGCTCAGTGTTTTCTATAGATAACACAACACAAGATCAAAATGTGCCGAAGTGAAATAAATGGCAGGTGAGGCTCATCTGCTGGCTGTAGGCAGCATGTTGGCAGTGATCCGTTCGCTTTACTGCTGTCTTGACAGACATCCTGCTTCCTGACAGGGAAGCTAACATGCCTCAACAGGGGCTGCAAAAGCAGCTTGGGGTGATTAAATCTCAGTCTTTCTGTCAGGAAACTGCCTGTGATGTCTTTTCTTACAACTACTTATGTCTCATTACAAGCCTCCTTTCTTCTCTGTAGAGTCCACGATGGCATAGCAGAGAGAAAGTGCTCAGGCAGCATGCCTTGTTTTCAGATCCTTTACCTTTATATTTTAGGTGACAGGATGGTTTATTTGCTCATTAACAAAGACACTGAAAATGGAGAAAAATATTTCTGAAAATATTGAAGCTTGCACATGTATTTCTAGTCTAAATAGAAAGCTTGAGGGGTTTTTTTCCCCACTGAATAGATTATAAATACACACAGTTGCTCGGTTTTCACTGATATTTTCTAAGAAAGTATTTTATTTCAGTATTTTAGTACATGTTATATAGTGGATTTGTGAGGTCTATATAAATATATGCCTGCAGCCATACCACTGTAGCATCCACTCCCATCAGATTTCAGAAGCTAAGCAGGGTCGGGCCTGGTTAGTACTTGGATGGGAGACCACCTGGGAACATCAGGAGCCGTAGGCTTGGGTGAAGGACCTGGCAACCCACTCCCAAAAATCAATCAGCCATTACAAACCCTGTGAATAGCAGAGAAGCAGTAGGAATACTGTTTTGCCTGTTGTAGTATGAGTTGGATATCAACTCCATGGCACCTAACAACGATGACAATATAGTGGATTTAGGTTGTTGTTGTTGTTGTTGTTGTTAGGTGCCGTTGAGTCGGTATCTGACTCATAGCGACCCTCATAGGGTTTTCAATGGCTAAGTGCTTCGGGATTGCCTTGGGAGTGGATTGCCAGGCCCTTCTCCCATTTTTGTGGTGCTGGGAATTGAACTCGGGGGCCTCAGAGACTGCAGCGCAGCGCTCTACCCACTGAGCTAAATCCCAGCCCATGAGGTCTATATAAATATATAAAATACGAATCTGACAAACTAGCAAAAACAGATTTATTTATATGCAGAGATAATAGCAAGCATTCAGTTTGATAATCTAAATAGGAATTTGGATGGACATGATTTGTGAAAAAGATGGGGGGGGTAATGAATGATATTGAATTTAGGATTGGCATAGGGGAAGCTATTCCAGGCCTGAAGCATCATCTGTATGACTTAAAAATGGATGTATTTTAAAGGAAAAAAGCCTCAAATACTCAGAAACTGGAATACATATCTCCAAACCTTCTTTGTATGTTACTTTCATCTATTCCTTATTTTATTGAGAAATAGATACGATGAGTCAATTTAAGAATTAATAAAGTTAAATACCAAGATACCCTACCAAAAAGAAGCTAGCATGTTATTTTCATTTGGTTTCCTTAGAGGCCAAGGCAGAGATGAGAAATCCAGGTACATATGTGTGTTCATGGAGGGAGCACTGTTTCTCAGGAAAACCCTCTTAAGGAGGGAGTAGGATACAGGGAAAGATCTGAGGAAGGATATGGTTGCACTCAGGTGAAGCTGAGCCAAAGGGGAGGATATAGAAGTATAGACTGTAACACAGTGTATACTTCATGGCCACCCAATCCCCTGCCATGAGTTTATATGTGTGTAGTTGGAATTGAAGTGGGGCCATATGCTCCCCTTAGCTCCCATCAGCAAAGGACAATTCAACAGAGGCATATGGAACTGTGGGCCAGTAAAAGCTCGCCCTCACAGTGGTTGGAGATGGTGTGCTGGTGCAGGAAAGGGTGCTGGACTGTGTGTCCCAATGTCTTCTATCGATGACTTACTAGGGTCTATAATCTTAAAATAATATGTGTTTGTGTATGTGCAATAATTTTGCCAGAAATGATTCTATAACTTCAAATACATTGGCCAGCACTTTGGAGTTTGGAATTCTTTCTATGAGCAAGTGAGTTCATCATTGTTTACAATGATGACACCTTGGCATAGCTTTATGCCAAACAAACAAACAAACAATATCACCTTGCTTTTGTATTACTGTTGGCATAAAAGCTTCATAAACTTGTCCAAGAAAAATGGATTTGAATGACATGTAAGAAATATTTCAATTTGAACTTAAGAATGAAAGGAAATGTAGTGGGAATTTTGGGCAGCCAGAGGGATGGAAACATGGAAAGAAAATAGGATTAGGCTGTCCTGTGTATAGTTATTTGAAAATCCCTGCATGGGTATGATAATATCATAGATAAACTTGTAGCTTATTAATTACATTTTATTCAATTCTACAGAGCTATTATTACATGTAATTAAGGCTAGCACACTGTACTTCTAATTAGTATTAAATTTAGCAGAAAATGCTTGGCAAATACAGATTTGAGGAAGTAGAAAAGCTACCATTCATAAATAAGTACCTATACCTTATAGATTGGGCTGAGATTTAGCTCAGTTGGTAGAGAGCTCTTCTGTAGTCTCTGAGGTCCTGAGTTCGATTCCCAGCACCGCAAAAATGGGAGAAGGACATGGCAATCCACTGTAGAGGCAATCCTGAAAAAAGTAGCTATTAAAAACCCTATGAGGGTTGTTTTGAGTCAGACACGACTCCATGGCACCTAACAACCACCACCACCGCCACCACCACCACCACCACCATATAGATCAGAAGCTCAAGGCTGAAACTGGGGATAGATCTACCCCTCTTTCTACCTGTGTATCTAATATTGCAGTCTAATTTAGGTCAAAATTTAGATTAGTTAGATTATAAACAGTCAATGGGGGCTGTATATAAACCATCTACAATTCATATGTACAGTCTTCCTCTGTGTCCATGGGGATTGGTTCCACGATCCTCCAAGGATAACCAAATCCACTAAAGCTGAGCAGCATAATACTTACATACCATTTACACACTTCTTCCTATATACTTGGAATCATCTCTAGATTATAATCCCTAATACAATGAAAATGCCATGTAAGTAGTTGGTACATGTATTGTTTAGGGAATAGAGATAAGAAAAATGTCTGTACACATTCAGTACAGGTCCAATACTTTTTTGAATATTTTCAATCAGAGGTTGGTTGAATCTGTGAATGTGGGAAATGTAGTTACAGAGGGCTGGCTCTGTATTTTTGGAGGACTTCAAATTCTATAATAAATTTTCAAAAATTAGATTATTCTCTGTTGATAAAAGAAATATGTGAGAAATATTCCATAATTTGTTGTTGTTAGGTGCTGTCAAGTCGGTATCCGACTCATAGCGACCCTCATAGGGTTTTCAATGGCTGAGTGCTTTGGGATTGCCTTGGGAGTGGATTGCCAGGTCCTTCTCCCATTTTTGTGGTGCTGGGAATTGAACTCGGGACCTCAGAGACTGCAGCGCAGCACTCTACCCACTGAGCCAAATCCCAGCCCTATTCCATAATAAGAACTTTAAAAATGAAAATAAAAAGTAACATACTGGAGATGCCAAAAAATGTATAACATTTTGAAGTTGAGTTGAATTGGTAGCAATGTGTATATGATGCTTGCTCAAAAAGAAAGCATTAATTAAATGAATGCTAGTGCCAATAAGCATACAATACATTCTTAAGACAGAAAAATGGTAAGTTTTCATTCTGAAAGGTGTATACAATTTTTGGCACCCTGTGTATGTTAATTATTAGATATTGAGGTTAGTTCTAATTTTTTGTTACTATTGTTAATTAATAATGAAATGAACATATTTTTACTTAAACCTTTCCCCCTTATTTCTGATATTGTGTCCTCTTTGCCAAAGGGTACATCTATTATTTTTTATTTTCTCCTTTACTCTTTCAATAAACTTTCTAGAAAAAATTACAACGAAAAGAATATTAACAGTGTTTATAGTGAAATTAATCTATTATTGATGTGTGAGTGTGTGAATATTTGTGTGATGTTAACCTCAAGGTTAAAATGAGTTGAATACTTTTTATAATTTTGCAGAACCCAAAAAGGATTAAATTTTTTGGAATTTCCTGCTACTTAAATGTAGAAGAGCTAGATTAAATTACTATCTATATTAAGAACTTAATTTGGAGGTAAAGTCTTAAGATATATATTATTATAGTTCAATTTATTCCATGATTTACTTTGATCTATTTAGAGTTCAAATTTAGGTTAATTTTTGAACTTTTATTCTTTCCTACCAAAATACATTATATCAGTACTTTCAAGTTTGTTATTATGCAACTATGCATTTCATTCTTGTAAAACATAAACAACAGAAAATCTTCAATAAGATCAAAACTCTCATTTGTATCTTCCATTTACTTTCACCTTGCTTGTTTTTGCTATTTATTTATTTATTTCTATTTTGTTATTTGTTTATTTAAGACGAGATCTTGCCATGTAGTCCAGGCTGGCCTTGAACTCTCCATCCTCTTGTCTCAGCATCCCCAATGCTGGGCTTATAGTTGTGGACCACCACAACTGGTCTTCTTTCACATTCTTATTTTTTAAAATTTCTCTCTTTCTCCCCCCCCCCGGTAGTTTTTAAAGTTCTCTCTCCCTGAATTATTTCAGTATTATAAAACAATTAATGTTTAAGTAAAAAATTGCAAGGTCAGGTCCACTTTTGAGTATTTTTATTTTACTTAAATAGCCTAGAACCTAGTGAGCCTTGTGCATTGAAGATTTTTCTTTATGGGTGAAAATTTTCATTCTATTGTGTCTCTAAATATTATTCTTTCTTTATTCATCTGTAATTTCTGGCTTAAAACAATTTCTTATATTACTTTTTACTCTGCCTTTTAGAGTTTTGTGTTTTTGCCTTTCATATTAGAAATTCAATTTTAGGCTATATTTTTGCTTTTATGTTCTTCAAGGAACATTAAATTGCCACTGAATTCTAAATTCTCCTCTTTTTTGCTTTTTAATGCAAATTAACTTTTATTTATGATTTGTTCTTATACCATCCTTAAGGGTGAGCTTCTTGAATTAATGGACATCCTGAACAAAGTTGATGATGCTTTTCAAATAACTTGGTTATTGGGAGCTTCACTTTTTGGGTCTAATTCTGGGGCTTAGGTTAATAGTTTTCTGTCTTGTTAACATGCAATGCCTAGTAGGCATTTCTCTACTCTGCATATGGTATTTTGAAACTGCTTCTTCTGAGCAATTTTGTGTTCTCTTACTTGCTTGGAGAAGACACATCAAGTATTCTCCGGAGTGCTCTGCTCTCAGAACTTGTTCATATTTTGCTTCTATTAACAATACTTCCTTTTAGGTTCTGTGTCTCAAAATTCTGTATAAAATTTTGTCCTTCTTCCTTTTCTTCTGCTGGGCAGCTGGAAATACTAGTCTTTGCATATAAGTACAGGTATACTTTGGACATCTCGTGGGTTTAGTCTGAGACCATTGCAAAAAAGCTACTATCATAATAAAGTGAGTCAGAGAATTTTGGGTTTCATATTGCATTTAAAAGTTATGCTTACATTATACTGTGGTCCATGAAGTGACCAATAGCATTATCTCTAAGAAATGTACGTAGTGTAACTTAAAAATTCCTTTTGTTAGAAAACCTAATGAACATCAGAACCTACAGTGAGTTATAATTGTTTTCGTTAGTGGTGGTAGAGGATCTTGCCTTGATGTTGATGGCTACTGACTGATCCAAGTGGTAGTTGCCACGAACATTGGGGTGGCTGTGGCAATTTCTCAAAATAAGACAACAGTGAAGTTTGCCACATTGATTGACTCTTTTTTGCTGAAAGATTTATTTGTAGCATGCAATGCTATTTGACAGCATGCTACTCATTGTGTTAGTCAGCTTTCTGTTACTGTGATAAAATACTTGATAAAAACAACTTAAAAGGAGGAAAGGTTTATTTTGGCTCATGGCTTTTGAAGTTCTGGCCTATAATTACTGGGTTCCATTGTATTGAGCCTGTGAGGTGGCAGAATATCATGGTAGAGAATGTGTGGTGGAGCAAAGTTCCTCACTTTATGGTGGCTGAGAACAAAGAAAGTTAAAGCAAGGAGCTAAGGTCTCAATGTCCCCTTTAAGAGGATGTCCCTAATGACCTAACTTCTTCTAATAGACCACACTCCTAAGTGTTCCGACCCCTCCCAATAGTATAGAGGCAGCAACAAAGGCTTTAGCATTTGAGCCTTTGGGGGGCATTTAATATCTAAATCATAACACCCACAGTAGAACTATCAAAATTGGAGTTAATTCTTTCAAACATTGTTGCTGGTTTTTCAACTAAGTTTATGCAATATGCTGTGTTCTAAAAGTTTGTTGTCATTTCATCAACACTCGTAAATGTCTTCATTGGGAGTTGAGTCCTTCTCAAGAAATCACTCCCTTTGCTCATCCATAAAGAGTAACTACTCATACATTATAGTTTTATGGGATTGCAGCAATTCAATTATGTCTTCAGGCTCTGCTTCTAATTCTAGTTCCCTTGCTATTTCCATCCTATCTGCAGTTACTTTCTTTGCTGAAGTCTGTAATCCCTGAAAGTCACCCACAGAATCAACTTCTTCCAAATTCCTGCTAATGTTGGAATGTTGACTTCCTACCATGAATCATGAATATTTTTAATGGCATCTAGAATGGTGAATGCTTTCTAGAAGGTTTCAATTTACTTTGACCAGAATCAGCAGAGGAATCACTTTCAATGGCAACTATAGCCTTATGAAATGTGAGATAATAAGATTTGAAAGTTGAAATTACTCCTTGATCCATAGACTGTAGAACAGATGTTGTGTTAGCAGGCATGAAAACATTAATCTCATTATATATTTCCATCAGAGATCTTGGCTGAAAAGTGCATTGCCAATGAGCTGTAATTCCTTGAAAGGAATCTTTTTTTCTGATGAGAAGTTCTCAACAATGAGCTTAAAATACATAGTAAATCATGTTGTAAACAGATGTGCTGCCGCCCAGGTTTTGTTTTTCTATTTACAGGGCACAGGCAGAATAGATGGAGTAGTATTCTTAAGGACTCTAGGATTGTTGGAATCATAAATGAATATTGCCTGCAGCTGTACCACTGTGACATCTGATCCCATCAAATCTCAGAAGCTAAGCAGAGTTGGGCTTGGTAGTACTTGGATGGGAGACCGCCTGGGAACACCAGGTGCTGTAGGCTTGGGAGACAGACCTGGCAACCCACTCCCAAAAAACAATCTGCTATTGAAAACCCTATGACTAGCCGAGAATCCATAACAATACTGTTTTGCCTGTTGTTTGTAGGGCACTGTGAGTCAGATACTGACTCAATGGCACCTAACAACAATGATTTCACAACCATACAATGCTACTGAAAATGCCATGGCATGAGTTGGTGCACCTTCATCTTCAATGTGACATTTTCACTTTACAACACTTTAAAGAGGTCTTTTGCAACAGCATTTCCCAATGCAATATGTCTTTTGATTTCTTGACTGCTGCTTCCTTGGGTGTTGATTGTAGAACCAAGTAAAGCAAAATCTTGGACAACCTCAATCTTTTCTCTATCATGAAGTTATTTACTGACCCTATTGTAAGGATTTTTGTTTTAAACCCTTCAAGTTTCCATTCTTCACCTCATTGAGCTGAACTGTTTTGTCTAGACAGGTGAATTAGTACAAAATGTTTATTAACCAAAAACATTGGTTAAGTTTCTCTTCTTTCACTGAACCCTTCAACTCTGACCAAGTCCTGAGCCAGTCCTCCTTATTAGCCCCTTTTGAGAATAGTCCAATCTCAGTGCAAAACATTCCTTGATCTACTGTCCCATCCCATTCCTGTCTGTATCTGATTCTTCCTAACCTGTTTAATCTTCCCCATAAATGTCTTCTGCTTTTCTTTTCCTTTTTTGGGACAAGATCTCTCTGTGTGTCACAGGCTGGCCTAGAATTTGCTGTGTAGACCAGGCTAGCCTTGAACTCACCTGCATCCTCCTGCCTCAGTTTTCCCAGTGCAGGGATTACAGATGTGTACCACCACCCCTGGCTTGCTTATTCTTTTAGAGGCTTGCAAATATCATGGTTAGCGTTCTACCTAATTGCTATAATTACTTTTAGTCTACAATGAGAGGTAGGAATCCAACTTTCCTTTTGGATGTGGATATCCAGGTGAAAATTTGTTGAAAAGACTACTCTTCTTCATTGTGATGTCCTGGTAATCTTATCTAAAATCAATTGTCCATTAATGTAAGAGTTTATTTCTGAACACTTAATTCTATTCCATTGATCATTATGTCCATCCTTATGCCAATAACACACTGTCCTGAGTTCTATAGCTTTGTAATAAGTTTGAATCCAGGAAGTGTGAGTCCTCTTAGCTTTCTTCTTTTTCAAGATTGACTTGAGTATTCTGAGTTTTTTGTGTTTTCATGTGAATCTTAGAATAATGTTTTCAATTTTTTTCAGAAAAATCATCTAGGGTTTTGATAGAGACTGCATTGAATGAGTAGATTGATTTGGGAAATATTATCATTTTAAATTAAATTTAAATTAAACTAAGTAAATAATAGTAATTTAAGTCTCCCAATCACTGGATATGGCATTTCTTTCCATTTATTTAATCACGTTTAAATTCTTTCAATGTTTTGTAGCTTTCAGTATATAAGTCTTGAAAGTCATTTATAAATTTATTCATAATTATTTTCTTCTTTTTCATGCTATTATAAGTATAATATTTTTTCTTTTCTTTTTTTTATATTTACAGTACTTTGGGGTTGAACCCAGAGCCTCACAAATACTTTGCAAGTGCTCTACCTCTGAGATGCACCCCAGACCATTTAAATTTATTCTTATTTTTATTTTGAAACAGCATTTAGCTAAGTTACATAGGCTGCCTCTGGTCTTGAACTTGTGTTCCTCCTGTCTCAACTTCCCGAGTTGGAGGGATTAAAGGCACGAGCCATGGGACCTCGCTTTTTTTCTTAATTTCACTTTTCATATTAGTCCCATTATCCTTTTAACATTTGTTTAGTAAGGGAAGTTTTTTTCCTGACATGTTTGAATTCTTTGGCAGGCCCTAAATTAGTTTCCTAGGACTTCTATAACAGAGTTCTCCAAACTAAGTGTATTAAAATAACCAAGATTTAATATATCATCATTCTGGAAGCTCAAAGTCAAAAATTAAGCTGGGCATGGTGGCACAAGCCTGTAATCCCAGTGACTCGGGAGGTGAAGATAGGAGGATCACAGGGTCAAGGCCAGAGGCAGCCAATGTGACTTAGTGAGACTCTGTGTTGATTTAAAAAAAAAAAAAAAGGGTGGAGTGTAGCCCAGGGGCAGTTTGCTCACAAAGTATGCTCAAGGTCTTGAGTTCAGCCCCCCAGCACTGCAATCAATCAATCGATCAATAAATAAATAAAATAAAAATATAAATTAAAACAAAACAAAACAAAAAACCAACCAAACAAGCAAAAAACAAGGGCCAGACTTTCTCTAAAAGACAAGCCTTCCCTTTAGGGAAATCATTCCTTAACTCTTCCAGTTTCTTGTAGGTTTTCCAGCAACTCTTGGTATCCCTCAGTTTATAGATGCATCATTGTAATCTCTGCCTCCTTTTCACATGGTCATTGATCTTTATCTGTCTTCACTTGGTATTTCCTTTGCATATAAGGAAAGAACGTTAATCTAATGACATCTTCTTAACCTGATTACATTTGCACAGGCCTTATTTCCTTTATTTATTTATTTATTTATTTATTTATTTATGTTTTGGTACATGGGGCCTTGCACATAATTTGCAAGTGTTCTACCACTAGGCTACACCCTCAACTTATTATTTAATTTTTATTCTGGGTCAAAGTCTCTTTAAGTTACAAAAACTATCTCTGGCCTCAAACTTGAGAACCTCCTTCCTCCACCTTCTGAGTTGCTGGGATTACAGGCATTTACCATCATGCCTGGCTTCACAAGCTTTATTTCCAAATAAATTAGGACGTTAACATGACTTTTTTGGGCACAAAACTCTACCCATAATAAGCCCCAGGAGGTTTCTCTTAGGCAATAGAAAATCCCATGGTTGCTTTAAATTACAAAATCTAGTTTTGATGACAAAACTGAATGCCCCTCCCCAGTCAAAGGTAAAGCTAGTAGACTTTCTGTCCTCTAGAGGAAAACACAAGTGGGGTCTTTCCTAGTTCTTGCTAGGATACTCTGTCCCTTGTTATTGTTGTTAGGTGCCGTAGAGTTGTGTCTGACTCATAGCAACCTTCATAGGGTTTTCAATGGCTGTTTCGGAATTGCCTTGGGAGTGGGTTGCCATGTCCTTCTCCCATTTTGCAGTGCTGGGAATCGAACTCAGGACCTCAGAGACTGCAGAGCAGTGCTCTACCAACTGAGCTAAATCCCATCCCCCTCTGCCCCTTATGAGCTACTATTTCTGACCTGGAGTGGGAATGGAGGAGAAAGAGAAAAAGGTTCTTATTTGATTGGTATTGGTAATGAGATGCCACCATTGTCTCTAGGCCTAGATAACTTAAGGCTGATCTTCCTTGGATCCCTTGGAAACACCTCGGCCCCTCCTCTGAGGGTTCCTTTGCTTATAGATCCTATGTTTCCTCCCATCTGCACACTGTTTCTGCAGCCTTTTGCTCCCCACCTCAAATTCTGGCTTTCCTTCAGTGCCCTCCAAACAGACCCTCCCTGTGGGAGACTGTTTGCCCTGTCCTGCTGGCAGTTTTATTGAGAAGAATCTTACCTTGAACTGGCTTTCTCTAATTTGTGGCCCACATCTGAGTCTTGGAGAATACTACAATGCTTTTTCGCTCTGGAAAGGTCAGGCTCCTCTCCTCATAGACAGGAACCAGCTAGCCCACCCCTTCTATTAAGATTTCTCAGGCCATCCAAACTTCTGGTCCTCTGAATGGCAGACAAGGCAAACCAAGCTCTCCACCATTGAAGCACTTCTTATTATACTTTCAGTGAAGAAGGAGGCAACACATTGCCCTCCTGTCTAAGTGTAAGACTTACAACATTGTAATGTCCTCTAAAGATTTCCCTGACATGTTTTCTTGAATATTCCTGCTTTATAAACTTGATCTAGATGAAAGAATTTGCTTTAAAAGCCCAAGGATCATATAACTGATTATAACAGTAAGGATTTCCCCAAGGGCAGACCCTGAGACAAGGATTTAAGTGCAAGTCATTTATTTGAAAGGCCATAAAACATCATCAAGAGAGTAAGGGAAGTGAAAAAAGGAAGGAAAGTGTTTGGAGAACAGATACACCAGTTAAACAGCTGTGGTGATGGAAGATTACAGCTTATTCCCACAGGGAGACTCTGGAAAATTTGGTAAAATGCATGCAAGAGAATTATCCCACCGCAGGGGAAGGAGAGAGTGGTATTTATAAGTCAGAATTGGTTACAGGTTATTTTTTTCTAGCAAGAAAAAGAAACAGAAAAGGTGTCAATTTCCTGTCACTTTCTACCTGTTGTACCTGTGGGTAAAACCATTTTGTAAAGATCTAGAATAAGGCTTCAGACACACAGATGCATATCCTAGCAGTTAGAATATTTCTAGATAGTATTGTAATGGAAAGGCTCAAGGACTATGGGTAAGTTATTGTAACAGTTTCGATCTGAAATGTCCTACGAAGCTCCTGAGTGAAGGCTTGGTCCCCAGTGCAGACCGGTTCAGAAGAGGGGCTTTTGGGAAGT
>VMDO01036149.1:0-15404 GCA_007922755.1 Pedetes capensis
TGTCTACCACATAGTAGACTGAATAAGTGTTATTTCTATGTCCCTGCCCTTCCTTTCATTAAAGATATGATTATAATATAAATTAAGTAGCAAAATTATTATGCAGAATATTTGAAAATGTAACAGCAGCAACTGAAATGTAAATACATTCTAATAATCTGAGCTTCAATGTATTTTCTGTGCTATAGGATAGATTGACTAGTCAATATAAGAAAAGGGAAAATAATCATGCCATTTCTCTTATGTTTTTGTACATTTCTGCTTATGATATTATCTTCTAGTGGGTCATGAGAGAAATAGTTTTCTATTGAGTCCCAGAAATGAATGACAGTAATGGCTTTTTTGGTTAGAAGACTGATACCAGGTACTAGACCCACTAACAATTACTGGACCATGGGTGCATGTCTTCCTTTGGGATAACCATATTTCTACAATACAAAATACTGGATGTTAGATTGAATAATAAGAAATTTAAATTCTTTTTGGTCCCAATGCTCCAAAATGATCTATTTCATAAGTGCACTTTAATATAATGGTGGTTAGGAGTATGGATATGCTATGATAAAACCTAGTTTAGAGATTAGATTCCATATCAAATTAGTTGGGTCTTCTGTACCTGAAGTTTCTCATCTTTTCAATGGGATAAGAATAGTATCTGCCCCCACCATTACGTGTAATTGAGGATTAAATGTAATAATCTAAGTATAATGTTAGATACATAGCAATAATGTTCAGTAAATGTTAGCTATATTGTTGCTATTGTTATTCTTGACTTTCTGAGAGCAAATAATGAGGGAAAGTTATATTTTGAACCATTAAAATGGTTTATGAATCAATAATATTAAAACAAGATAAGATTGGCAGAAAATCTGAGATATGGTTAAACGGAACAGAATAAAAGCTCAGTCCCAAGAAGGTTTTAAAATGTGACAAACTTGGTATTTCTTATCAGTGAATAACATGGATTATTCAGGAAGTGCTGTTGGGTCACTTGGTACATTTTTCATTTAAAAACATAAAAAAATTTACCACGGTCCTATTATAAAAACTAGAACACAGCTTAGTAGTAAATAATAATAATTTTAAAAACCCTCAGAAATATCATGAAATTAAACAGTATGTATTTTAAATATTGATCATTCAGACTTTTGTTTTTGTGGTACCAAGGGGCTGAACTCGAGCCTCATACATACTTTGCAAGTGCTCTACCACTGAGCTACACCCACAGCCCCTTTTTTATTTTTTATCTTGAGACAGGGTCTCGCTAAATTATACAAGTTGTCTCTGGCTTTGAACCTGCAGTTTTCCTGCCTCTGTATCCCAAGTCACTGGGATTACAAGCATGTGCCACCGCACTAGGCTATCACTCATATTTATTAGTAGTTTCCAGTTAAATAGCAATGAAACATAACTTATAGAGAGGCAAAACTTAGAATGTTAGATAATGCCAAGTGTTGTTGGGGGTTATTAGGACCTGTATATACTGCTGATAGAAATACATTCTAGAGGCTAGACATGGTGGTGCATGCCTGCAATCCTAGCAACTCAGAAGGCTGGGGCAGGAGGATCACAGGTTCAAGGCCAGAGGTAGGATGCACAATTTAGCAAGACCCTATCTCAAAATAAAAATTAAATTAAAAGAAATACATTCTGGAGAGCAATATGTAAGTGTTTAGTCATATCAAGGGTACACTTGTTCAATGATCCAGCAGAAACCCCAAGATCTGAGAATCATTTGTTATATAGCTAAATAAGGGAATATATGCAAGGGTATATTTGTGGTGGTGGGACACTAAAAGCAGTCTGGGTATCTATTACAGGGATGGTGGAAAATACTTGTCTGTTGTTGAGAAACATTAGAAGTACTGTTTTCCATTTCTGATAACAAGTCCTTTCTTATCCACAAATCAGCTCTATGGTTAGCCAGTCACTGAACCTCTCTCAGTTCTTGTTTCCTCAACCACAAAAATAAGGGAACTGATTGATCATCACGGTGCCTCTATCTTTTGTATATCCTTTCATGTATGAGTTCAGAGGCATTTCATATAATTTTGCTTTTGTGCCTCTACTCTTTTGCTATTAGGATAATGGACAATGGTTTTGAACAGTAGTTTAAACATTACAGGTTTGACTGTCTTTGAAAGAAATCTTTGCTGTAAGATCTTTAAAGTGCTAAGGGTAACTAGGCCATGATTCACTCATTCAGAATGCCGTAAGTGGAGATATCAAAAGGCATAGTATATCTATGGAAAATATAAACAATAAGAGAGTAGAAAAGGGCACTTTTTTGAATGCTGAAATTTTACTTGAAGAACAGGTTGGAGGACTGACATAAAACTTAGTTCATTATGGTATTTTCTATTTTATATCTTGATCATTTAAAAACTTTATTTTAAATTCAAAATTATAAAAGAGTAATATGTAGTAGCTAAATACAAAAGGTGTTCATGGTAATTGTGAAAGACTGAATTACTTTAGGAGTATGTGGAGTAAAATGTGAAGGTTTAGTTCTCATAAACAAACAGCATTATGCAGTGCCTATGTCTTATCTCCTTGCAAATTCTCATGTAATTTAATGAAACAAACCTGCTTTTCCAGGCCTCTTTTTACAGCATCTGGCTGAGTCATACTGTTTTCAGAGAGATTGTGCTGTGCCAAACTGTATCAGCTGAAAAAAAAGAAAGAAGAGTTCACATTGAAGTAAGAAAATAAACAGCTCTCTTTCCTGGGTCTAAGGCAGAGTGTTTACAATTGTTTAATTGCTTTCTGCATCAGTCACCAAGTCCTTACAAAAACCTTTTACCATTCAGTGGTTTCTCTTGGGGACCAAACCAGGACAAGTCCGGCATCAAAATCAGCAATCACTACCCAGCCATGTGTTTGAACCTTTCTTTCTTTTAGACATAAAACATGAGAAATAACAGCTTTTAGGTTTCAAGATAAATGCAAAACATTCAGAACAGGTATCTTCAGCATTCTCAAAGTCCAAGCATCTTTCTCTTTATCAAGGATTTCTTTGCAATGAGTTTTCTGGAAATGAAGAGAGTGGGTATTATCCTTTCAGAAGACCTTTGTGATCAGTGGACAATACAGTCTTCTGCTGAGGAAATGAGGAGAGAAGTTGCTCTCTCTTAGAATAACATTGATTCAGTGAGAATTGGATCAACTTTAGCTAAATGTGGTGCTGATTTCGGGGTATAATTTGTCTCAGAAAAATAGTAATACAAGGATTTTATATGAGCTATATATATTCTTCCTCAAATTGTAACTATAATCCAGGGCTACTAACTACAAGTCCCCTGGCGCCATTAATTGCGCCCATGCTGCTTTGCAATGTGCAATTTTGCCTTTCACTACTGACCACTCTGAGGTACATTTATTGTTGTTGTGGCCTCAAAGCTTCTGCTCAGTGGAATCTGAAGCCTGTGCTTTCTAAGAGGACACAGTATAGTCATGCTCCTCACTTCCCTGAGGCTTTTTTCACTTAGTTCCAGTTTATGGACTTTAAATTGGTACAACCTTTCTTGCTGGCAGGTGGGGAATTAAATTAAGCATGTGTATACTATTTGAAGTAGCAATTCTATGTCTTGAAATGTACCCTAAAGAAATAGTTAAGGATGTGCACAAGAGTATGGAAACAATAAAATCTGTCAGCCTAAATACTTAATCTGGGTCTTTACCACAAATGCAAATTTATTGGAGGTTAAAGAGAACACAAAGAATATCTATCAGTAAATAGGGTATGTGGAGCCATAAATAAGTGTTCTAGGGACACACACACAGTCATAAGCACTTGTGCACATCATCAAACTGGTCATTAGAGTCTATTTGTAAAAGCCTAGTATGTACTCATATGAATTTCAAAGGCACAAAGAGACCAAACTCATAGATGAATTAGATCTATTCCAAATGCAAGTGAGAAAATGACTAAATGTCATTCACCTCATTTATTGTAAGAAAATGTATTAGTTATAAGGTAAGATTATGAAATGTTTATAGATTTTTTATCTTTTTTACTTTTAAAATTCATGGATAGGTGTCACTTAAGAGATAAAACAAAATTAAAGAACAAAAGTCTGTCAATAAAAGACTGCAAAGTTCTTATTAACTTAAGTACATAAGTCCCTGCAATTTTAATATCATGTGGAAACTTATTTGGTGTGACCTAAATCAATTTAAATTATAATGAACTTATAATAATATGAGACAGCTCTTTGGTAGAACGAAAACCATCACTAAGAATTGACATTTCTTTTTAATCACTAAGAATTGACATTACATTTTTTAAACCTCTAATGTTTAAACTATTGTTCAAAACCATTGTCCATTATCCTAACAGCAGGAGTAGAGGCACAAAAACAAAATTATATGAAATGTCACTGAACTTGTACATCAAAGGATATAAAAAAGATAAAGACACCATGGTGATGAAGTTTTGTAGGAACCATGATAGAGGAAGTCAGGGTGCTATGGGAGTAGAACAATAAGTACAAGCATCCAACTGGTGTTGTTAGGTAGTTAGCTTAGCCATCAGCAACAACATGGAGGAAAAGGGGATTGAAAATGGCTCCTGCCATTCTGCCATGATGGATGAAGCCACGTGGGAGACAAACCTCTAAGGACATTGGCTGAACCTGGGAGTCACACACCTTAATGCAAGCCATTGGTCTACTTATAAAACAAAGACACAGACCCACTTCACATAGGTGCCCAGTGCTGGGTGCCCAGAGCTGACATCACACTGGGTGTGCCCTACTTTGAATAAAACTAGGAAAAATATGCACCTGAGCTCTCTCTTCTTCCACATCTCTCTTCCTCTCTCTCTTCTCCTCCTTACTCTCTGATATTTTCTCTCTCCAACAACCATATGCATGCCTCTTCCTTCTCTTGTGTCTGCCACCTTCCTTGCCTATCCAGAGCACTTTTCCTTCTAAAAGCATACTTAATTCTCCTGTTCTCTCTGGCTTCTTTACCCTCCCCTGGAGAATAGAAATATTCTTATGTCAATTCACCTTGGGAACATAGGTTTTCCCAATTTCCTTTCCAGATCCACTTAAGCTTCTCCAGGTGCCTCAGTTTTCCCAGTAATTATTCCTTAAAGGTGTATTATCTTCTAATAAACCTTGTCTGTACTATCTGCTCTCCCACCTGTCTATCAGCTTGCTGTGCTGTGGGGCTTGTGTATATCTGGGATGCTGAAAGCTATGCCACCCAAGGTGGACAGGTTTCCACTGAACTTCCAGACTAAGACAGACTAGGGAGAAGAACCCAGCTGCTCACTCTCGAAATAGCCATTGAAAACCGTATGAGTAGCAGAGAAGCACTGTCAAATATAGTGCCGGAAAATGAGCCCTCTAGGCCAGAAGGTGTTCAAGAAATAACTGGGGAAGAGTTGCTTCCTCAAAGTAGAGTCAACCTTAATGACTAGATGCAGTAAAGCCCCTGGGACCTCCATTTGCTGATGTGACGTGACTCAAAATGAGAAGGAACACAGTGAGTGCAACAACAGGTTCAAACATTAAAAAAAAAGATCATGCGCACAGCACAGTGTTGGGTCATGTTTTGTTCTGTTGTACATAGAGTCACTATAAGTTGAATCTGATTCAAAGGCACCTAACAACAACAGTAACATACTGTCTACTATAACATCTGTGTTGGGTATAAATTCTTCTGTACAATGAGTACAACTGAGTAGGACAAGACTCAACAGCACTTAACAACAAACAACACAATGACTGAGGTTTTGCTGCCAGATTCCCAGAACTAAGCTCCAGACCCACTTACCTGTCCTCCCCATGTCTCCCCGATAACAGTCTTGGGTATGTTGGGGAGGCTTCCCATAGGAAATGATATTTCAATTGAAACCCAAGTGGTAAGGGGGCATTAGTCAAATGAAGAGTAGAAAGAGGAGCTAATCCAAGATCCTATCCAGATATAAGAGGCAAGAAATACTCTATGACCTGGTTCATTCCTGGAGAAGTCCTGTGTAAAAATCTAATACAGTTTGGCATGTCTGGAAAACCATGTGAAACATAATAGGACAACTGTAGAAAATGGCTAAACTGTATAGTTCATGTCTATGTAAAAAACTGAGGATGAGGCCTCCTAATAGTATTCTCATCCTTGACTCCTCCTGCAGCATTTGGACAGTGAGCCTAATCAGGTAAGGAAATAATTTATTAGCATTTAAAAAAGAACAAATGTGTGTTTTAAAAAGTGGCTGAAATGCTCAAAACACCAAGCTGTCTATACTGTACCCCTTGCCTTCTCCCTTTAGTGCGTGTTCTTCCAGAGTTTCTGAACTCTTTGATTTATGCTACTGGCCTACATTGCCTGCACTTGCTTATCTCTGTATAGGTGAACACTAACACTGGGCTTGGAGTATATTTATATAAACATTGTTGTGTTAGTTACCATATAAGCATGACACAGATGACACACAAAAATTATCAAGCCATTTCCATTTCTTTCACTCTCTATGTCAATCTACAGAAGTTTCTCATCAGGTCTGGAGAGACAAGATGATACAGAAGAACAAAGCACAACCATGGGACCCATTGAGGGATTTTTGTATTGATATGCAAATGATCTAGGATCCACCAACTGACTCATTATGGAGCTTACCTTGGGTGTGTTAAAGTCTTCTTAGAACATTATTTCTATAATTGAATAATACTGCTCATAAGTGGTCAATGGTATAGATTTTGGAGAGGCACAGTCCGTCACCATAAATTTGCCAATAACTATGTGATCTTACACAAGTTACTTAACTTTTTAAACCTGTGTTTCCTTACTTCTAAACATAGGATAATAATAGTACCAGTACTATACGGTGGTAGGTAAGAATTAGACAACACATGGAACATTCTTAGTATGTTGACTAGCACCTAGATAGTACCCAGTAAATTTTAGCCATTATTTTAGTTATTTTTTTCTCTCAAGCAGGGCCAGGATGAAGGTGAGATGAGTGAAGCATGTAAAGTCCCAAGTTTAAGTAGACACTAAACCTTAAGGTTGTGTAAAAGCCAAAACTACATGCATACAATCCCAAGGGTGAAAACTCCCTTGAAAGGAAATGCCTCTTTTAGGCATGCTTTACCTTAGTCCAAGCCTGCAGCTGTAGCCCTGTGGAATCCGATCCCGTCAGATCTCAGAAGCTAAGCAGGGTAGGGCCTGGTTAGTACCTGGATGGGAGACCACCTGGGAACACCAGAGCTGTAGGCTTGGGAGAAGGACCTGGCAACCCTTTCCCAAAAATCAATCTGCCATTGAAAACCCTATGAACAGCAGAGAAGCAGTGAAAATAGTGTTTCCCCTGTTGTACAGAGGGTCGCTATGAGTTGGATACTGACTCGACGGCACCTAACAACAACTACCTTAGTCCGTGGCAGGATTACCCACTATAGAACCCAAGGAATTCCCAGCATCTGCAGAGTCCTCGACACTGAGTCCTCACTTATTCATTTTACCCAATCTATTCATCACCCAGGCTTCGGTTTAACTAGGTTGGTAGAGTGCTGCTTTGTGCTCTCTGAGGCCCTAGGTTTGATCCCCAGCATCAGGAAAACAGGAAAAGAACTTGGAAGCCTATTTCCCAAACAATCCCAAAACGATCTGCCATTGAAAACCCTGTGAATAGCAGAAAAGGGCTGACATAGTGGCAGGCATGGCACGGTGTTGGGTAGTGTTTCATTCTGTTGTACATAGGGTCACTATGAGTTGGACCTGATTCAACAGCACCTAACAACAACATCATTAATCGCCATTATTTGGAGTGGCAAGTTGTCACCTCCATTCCACAGATTAGGAGACAAAGGCGCAGAGAAATGAAGTACTTTGTTTTAGGGTACACATTCACTGAGCAGAAAAACAGAGATTGGAACAAATGTCCTTCTGACTGCGAGCTCCATGTTTCCTCCAGGACACCACAAAGCCTCAACTGTAAATGATATATTTATAAACCAGGTGATGTTTTCATATCATATTAATGTGTAATTAAATGGAAATGCATGTGTTTATTTATGATATGCTAAGGGCTGGGGTTTAGCTCAGTTGGTACAGTGCTGATCTGCACCCTCTGAGGCCCCTGTTCAATCCCTAGCACTGCAAAAACAGGAGAAGGACCTGGCATCCCACTCCCAAAACAATCCCGAAACAATCAGCCATTTAAAACCCTATAAATAGCAGAGAAGCATGGACATAGTATCAACCAGTTTTGTGTATAAAGGGTCACTGTGAGTGGCACCCAAATCGACAGCACCAAATAACAACAACAAAGAAAGATCCTAGTCCTTTCTCTTTCATTCATTAGCAGTCAGAACTTGGACAAACCACTGAAGCTCTTTGGGCTCCATTTTGTCACTTGTGGAAACTAAATATTTTATATTCTACAATTTATCATTCCATTCTGCCTACTACTCAACCTGTGTTTACTCTGCCTCTTCTTTTCTCTTCAGTCTACAAAAATGTGCAAAGATGGTCTTTGCTTCAGGGGTAAGCAATTCTTTGAAGGAAGCTGCTAAAATACAAATTTCATAAAAATAAGATTATATGCTTTCTAATTTTTATTGGTATTTTTTAGATAGTGTACAAAAACAAGTTTCATTATGACATTTTCATATATGCATATCATTTTACATTGTCCATATCATCCTCATTACCCTCAACAATCTATTTTGTATAACATAATATTATATAGAAAGATAGAGTAATAAAGGGTTTATTTACTTGGGAATGTTTCAGAAATAAGAAACATTGCTTGGTTTTGAGTTGGGACTGTGCTTGACAAAGAGTTAGGAAATTAGTCACGCAAAAACCTGAGTGTATTGGCTATGACTGTAAAATAAGACTGGTGTTTTTGTAAGGATAACTGGTTGTGAAGTCAGTTGTCAATATCTTGATTAATGACAAGGCTTCACGGGAATGGAGGTGTATATTGAAGAGCAGGCCCTTCTCCCATTTTTGCGGTGCTGGGAATTGAACTCGGATTCTCAGAGACTGCAGCACAGTGCTCTACCGACTGAGCTAAATCCCAGCCCGTGGATTGCCAGGGCCTGGCAATCCACTCCCACAGCAATCCTGAAACAGTCAGCCATTGAAAACCCTATGAGAGTCGCTATGAGTCGGATACTGACTCGATGGCACCTAACAACAACAACAACAATTGAAGAGCAATCCTGGTCATTGTTTTAATCCTGGTCAGTGTTGGTGAGGAAGGACCCAGAGGTATACCTCATTACTCTGTTGTCACTTGAATATAGAAAAGAGGCTTCCTATTGAGAAAAAGAGGAAACTATACATAGGATTGGGAGAAGGACCTGGCAACCTACTCCCAAAAATCAATCTGCCATTGAAAACCCTATGAACAGCAGAGAAGCACTGACAATAGTGTTTCGCCTGTTGTACACAGGCTCGCTATGAGTTGGATACCGACTTGATGGCACCTAACAACAACAACATACATAAGATAGGAGGGCAATTTGATAACATCTCTTAAGGTAATGGGCATGCTTGGGGTTGATGAGAACTTGAGTGACGTCTGACTGAATACAACGTTTATGTGATTTTCATTTTGTAGTGAAATGGTGATTAAAAACTTCAATTAAGCTGTGTGCAGTGGCTCACACCTGTAATCCCAGGAAGTTGGGAGGCAGAGGCAGGAAGATCACATGTTTGAGGCCAGAGGCAGCCTGTCTCAAGATAAAAAATAAAATTGGGCTGGGCGTGCAGCCCAGTGGCAGAGCACTTGTAAAATATGTGTGAGGCCCTGGGTTGAAACTTCAAGTCCTGGGAAAACAAAACAAAACAAAGCAAGCAAAAACAACCTCACCACTTCAGTTAAGCAGGCTTTAAAACACTTTCATGTCCTGTTCATAAAGTTGGTACCGGTACCCAGGGCTAATAAGAGCAAGGCCTGTGTCATTGGCAGTAATTAGCTCCAAGGTGCCTTTTGTTATCAACATACACTGATCTCACTTTTCTCCTGCACAATTCTGGATGGTTGAGAAGCAGCACAGGTGACGTTCAGATAGGTGAGGTCAGAAAAATGAAAAAGGGTTTACTCGAAGTTGTCACAGAGTGATTGGGTTAGGTTTGCCAATGGGACTCCTCAGACAGGTCTCATGATTTAAATGGCTTCTCTAGAAACCAAAGTGCTGACCTTCTTCCTATGAATACCTTGCCTTTTAAGGGAATGAAAGAAGAAGGATTCTCTGATACTGATATACAGAAAATAAGAAGGCAGGAAAGCACACATAGCATAAGAAGTGTGAGTATAATTTTATAATTTCTTCTATCTCCTCTCACGGGTTCCTCTGCTTGGGAAGGGAACTCTGACATAAAGCTGAAAAATGGTTCCCTTTACAGAGAGGACATTGAATATAAAGGACAATGGACTCAATTAGATTTCAATTTGTTTGCATCCAGCTGACTCTTCAATAAGGGTTTGTGGATCCTGGTCAGCTATATCGAATGGCAAATCTTGTAATTAAGGTGACCACAAAGTTCAGTAAAACCATAGATCAGAAAACCCAGCTTGGCAAGCTGAGACAGGTAGACAAAAACCAGAGGACAGAGGTAAACGTAAAGCTCATTCAGACAACAAACTATGCCACTATTTCATCCCTGATGAAGTCTTGTGTGGAAATGTAACACAACTCTAAGGAAGGTATATGTTCTTCTGAATAAATATTTCTATGATGAATGACTTTAACAAAGGAGATGTAGATTTGGGAAGCATCATTACCGAATTAAAAAAATACACTCTTTTGAAATTTTCCTAGCTATATGAATTTTCAAATATATTTTGGATAAACAGTGTACATACTGTTTCAAAATCTGTTGTTAATAAGCCACAAAGATCCTTAGTATTTTTCCTTGCAGAAATCAATGCTTTTCTATTGCCTGGCAATCCACTCCCAAGGCAATCCCGAAACAGCCATTGAAAACCCTATGAGGGTCGCTATGAGTTGGATACCGACTTGACGGCACCTAACAACAACAAACCATTGCAGCAAGGACAGACTTTGAGATCGATGCCACCTGCTGGGTAAAGACAGAACTACATCTCCGAACATCTCTGAGAGGCGGCTATGCAAGGATTTAGGGAGGGAGGGACCTCAGGCCTGACCCACCAAACATGGCTTGCTAGAGGCTTGAATGGCACAGTCAACCTTTCCTGAAGAATCAGTTGCTGTCTGGCTCTCTGAGCTCTTGGCAGGAAATTCCACCCCTATCACAGATAGAGAAAGAGGCCAGTGTGTGTCTCTGAAGGGGTGTATATCAATGTACATATGATTGTTGTTATTGTTGTTGTTGTTAGGTGCCGTCGAGTCGAGTCCGACTCATAGCAACCCTCATAGGGTTTTCAATGACTCTTTCGGAATTGTCTTGGGAGTGGGTTGCCATGTCCTTCTCCCATTTTGCAGTGCTGGGAATTGAACTCGGGACCTCAGAGACTGCAGAGCAGTGCTTTACCAACTGAGCTAAATCCCAGCCCGTACATATGATTAGGTGTGGTTATTTCATATTTTGGGTTATATCCTTTTAGACACATTTGCTTCATAACATGTACTTACTCATACACATAGAAGTATTACTAACAAAAATAGGACTGATCATATTGTATATACAATGTGTATATACAATGTGTGATCTGTTTTTTATGCTTAATAGTGAACATATTTCCAACAATATTTTTACAAAAGCAATTGTGTAAATCAGATTGAAACAAAAATTTTCCTGTACTTTGAAAATCATATCTTGGTTACCTTTTGAATTCTAAAATTGGTCTATATCAAACATAGAGCAGTGTATAAACAGAAAATAAAATTGTGCTTTTTTATTATCCCAATATAAACATTCTTAATGGAGTCCTAATATACAGTGTTTTAAAAATGTTTGTATCCCTATATAATGTAATTATGCATATAAATTCCTTTATGGAAAAGTACTAAATACATATATATGCATGATATAAATGTACATCTATGTGTACCTATTCTTTTTTTGTTTTGTTCTGTTTTGAGGCAGGGACTTGCTTTGTAGTGTAGACTGGCTTCAAACTCATGATCTTTTTGTCTCAGCCTCCTAGTTCTGGGATAACAGGTGCACATGCCTGGCTATGTGTATTCATTCATTAGCAAGAGAGAGAGAGAGAGAGAGAGAGAGAGAGAGAGAGAGAGAGAGAGAGAGAGAGAGGCGCATCATGTTAATGTGCTCTTTTATTTTTTTCCGTTTATGAAATTATAAAATTTTTATTTGTATTTCTTTGGTTATTGTGTTTCAGTTATTGTTTCATAGGTTTGTTGGGAATAAAAAGGATTGTTTTTTATGCAAACTGGAAATTACCCTTTATCCATCTTTTACTAGGCAAAAAGAATTCTTTATATAAAAAATGACTATGTAGTTTATTATTCAAATGGACACTTTAACCAAACTCAGTGGCTCATGCCTGTAATCCCAGCAACTCAGGAAGTGGAGGCAGTAGGATAACAAGTTTGAGGCCAAAGGCAGCCTGCATAATTTAACAAGACTGTCTAAAAATAAAAAATAAAATAAAAAAGGAGCTGAAGATGCAATTCAGTGGTAGAGTGCTTGCAAAGCATACATGAGGCCTTGGGTTCAACCCCTCAGTACAAACAAAAATCAGCAAACAAACAAACCCCAGAAAACCAAATTGGCACTTCAGAAAGTAGAAGGTGCACTGTTAAACACCACACATAAATTAGGAGAATTTTATAATTTTACAATGTAAGTGTTTTAAAATTATTATTATTATTATTATTATTATTATTATTATTATTATTATTGTTAAGATTTGCAGTACTGGGGATTGAACTCAGAGCCAAGTGCTCTAGTACTGATCTGTGCCCTTATCTTTTTAAAATTTTATTTTGAGTTAGGATTTCACTAAATTACTTAGGCTGCTTCTGACCTTGAACTTTCAATCCTCCTGCCTCAGCCTCCCAAGTCCCTGAGATTGCAGGTGTGGGCCACTGTGTTCAGCTGATTTTTATTATTAAAACAAATGTAATTAATTATAAATGTTAGAATACACTGGAGTGGAGTAATTGCCAGTCTACTGGGAGATTAGACAGAGAGAGCATTCAAAGCTCATGAGGCCTCAGGGCACAGTGGGAAAGCTTGAGTTTTAGAACAATTCCAGGCTTAGAGTGCCTGGTCTGTAATTTACATATTGGTGACCTAGGCCTATTGGCTTGAGAAGATAATAAATCGCTACCTTGAATGTTTGTTTTCAAAATTGAAGGGGCTGAGATATAATGTTACCATGATATAGACTGATTTTGATGTTCATTTCCATCCCTCAGGTCACCTTCCCAGACTTTAAAATCCTGAGCTTCTGCCTGACCCCACTCACTTATTTCAATGATTGTTCACCTCGTATGACACTGCACCAAGGTCTCCTGGCATAAAGGGCAGGATTCCATCTCCTCTACCATCTTCCTCACTGAGAAGGGCTGTTGATGAGGACTCATGGGACTACAGTAGCAGGAGAGTGTAACATGACTGTCTTCAGGCCCCAAAGACCATCTTCTAAAGGGGAGGCTGCTTGTTGTCTTCTAGGGAGGGTAAGGGATAAAATCCCATTCCTGGCTCTTCTCACATGTGTAACTACAAAATTGACTTACTGTTTGTGAGCGTGGACTTGACCAGGGTAAAATGGGGAGAAAAATGATACCTTTCCTACAGAGTTATGTGGGGGAAATGAGAAGACTTAAATAATATTTGGCACATAGTGTGACTTCAGCAAATGTTTGCCCTGCTCACAATGATTTGCCTCCATCATAAAAAATACTTTGACATAAAACAAGGAGCAGCAATATCAGAGAAAGAATTAAAAATGTAACAAAAAGCAGTGAAATGTATATAAGTTTACACAGTATATTAATTTGGGTGCCTTCTTTGAGTTGTAGGATGTCATCTCAGGAATTTGGAGAAAGAGAAAACAACATTGCACTATTTCTATTTATTGTATGTTATTTTCTGCCCTTGTTATTTCAGCTTGTAATTTAATATCTGTAGAAAACAGTTTTCTACAAAGCCCTGGAAAGAGGAGAATGTACAAGGGAAGCAAGGATAATGGACCATAGGACCTTGGATAGTTACTTCCTGTGTACTGGCTTCACCTCTTACACTAAGTCATATGAAGTATAACTGATTAAAGGATTTGGTACTTGGCTGCTAATATTTTCTAGTTGCATGATCTTTGGCAAATTTCTTAACTTGTCTGATACCCATTTTTAAAAATCTTTCAAATGGCCGTCACAATGGCAACAACCTGATTAGATAGTACTGAAAATTACATGAGAAAATTCTGGCCCTAAGTGATTAATAAATGTTATCTTCATGTTCTTTGTTATTAATCATTTCAAGCCAAAAAGAAGAGCGGGCTTGGGGCTGTGAGGATGTAGTATATCATCTTAGATGACAAGGTTCTCTGAAGATGTAGTATTAAAACAGTCCAATGCTGCTGCAAGAACTGACATGATTAATGGGACTGAATTGAAAAATAATAAGCAGAGCCAAGTGCATAGAAACACTGAGTATTTCATAAACGTAGAATTGCTTATTATTTGAGAATTCATAGGCAATAAGAATTGGTTTGGGGTCATTGGTAAGCTGTCCACTAACAAAGGAATGGAAGATCTTATCCTCATGCCATATGATATAATGTGAAGATCAAGCATTAATGTAAAACACTATATAGACTTACAGTATGGCTCCAGTTACATAAAACACATTTGCAGTTGTACATCTGTGTACATATATATGGATGCTTCTGTTTGCATTGGGATGTAACAAATAATGAACATTTTATCAATATGTGTGACTGGGGGTTACTTGTATCTTTCAAGATTTGTCTGTACTGTTGATAATATTCTAAATGAACATGCATTATTAAATTTTAAAAATATCTTTTATTATTTTAAAATAGTATAAGTATAAACTTTAATTAATAATAATTTAATTGATTAATAATTTAATAATAGTGACTTAAGTATTATAGTTTGAAATTTTCTATTTCTTATTGTTATCAGTGCCATAGAATCTATTAAAATTTCATTTTATTGAAAAATAATGCATACAAATCATCTTTTGATCTTATTCAAAGCTGAATAAAATTTCATGAGGAAATTGCCAAAAGCCTTTTGGACTAATAAGTTCTATAGCAAAAACATGTAAGAAGGTGCAAAGTTTTTAAACCATAAGAAGTATTAGACTCTAACTGTTAAGAGTCTAATAGTTTTGAACAATACAGTGTGATAATTTTTTTAAGATAACTATAAAGTTTCTTTCCATACATTGATATTATTCTGGCTATACTACATATTAATTTAATTTCAAAATTTTGGATATACCTATTTCTAGTCAGTAAAGTGTTT
>VMDO01036151.1:0-15402 GCA_007922755.1 Pedetes capensis
GGGGAGGGAAGGAGGAAGGGAGGGAGGGGGGAGGGAGGAAGGAAGGAAGGAACTATGAACTAAGCTATTTAAATGCCATTTTGTTAGTTGCCAAATCAATTATTGCTTCACTGTACTATTTTTATTAGCATATATTTATTGTACAAAGGGGTTTCATTATGACATTTCCATATATATATAAAATATGCTTTGAGCATATTCACCCTCTCCATTCTTATCTCCCTCCTCTTCCCTTCCTTTCCCCTGCCATCTATATCCCTACAATTTCTCCTTTCAGTTTCAAGTCTTCCTTCCCCCCACCCAAGCTTCTACATACAAGTGAAAACATGCAATACCTATCTAAGTCTGGCTTACTTTACTTAACATGATGATTTCCAGTTCCATCCATTTTCCTGCAAATAACATAATTTCATTCTTTTTGATGGCCAAGTAAAACTCCATTGTATATTTATACCACATCTTCTTTATCCAGCCATCCACTGATGGGCACCTAGGCTGGTTCCATAATTTGGCTATCATGAATAGGACTATAATAAACATGGGTATGCTGATGTCTCTGTAGTAAGCAGACTTTAATTCTTTTGAGTGTGTATTCAGAAGTGGTAGGACTGCACCATATGGAAGTTTTCCTTCCAGTCTTTGGAAGAACTCTGTATTGGTTTCCATAGGGGCTAGACTAATTTACATTCCTGCCAGCGGTGAATAGGTGTTCCTTTTCCCCACCTGCTCCCCAGCATTTGTTGTCATTTGTTTTCTTGATGCCACCCGTTCTTCATGATTCTTTTGATTTGTGCTGGTTTGTCATGAGGGCTGACATCTCATTCATTGTTACTTTGTTTCAGTAAGGGCCAGACCACTTTAAAAAAGAAATTTTAATGTCTGGGCAACTCTAAGTGGTACTTCTTCACCTATAATCCCAGCACTTAGGAGGCTGAGGCAAGAAGATTGACAGGAGTTCAAGGACAGCCTGGTCTACACGGTAAGTTCCAGGACAGCCTGGGCTATACACTGATACCCTGTCTCAGAAAAAACGGGAGAAAAAAGGTAATATTTCTTGTCAAATTTTGATTCTCCTAACCTTGTCCCACTTACACAATTTCTTTTTTAAAATTTCATAATTTTTATGAATGAACCTAATCCGAGCTATTAACTAAGTCAATTTTCTCATCTAAAAAAATGGGTTAGTAATGCCCACACCATTTGATTGCGGGGAAGTCATGAGATCATATGCAAAGCACAATGCGTGGTAGGTCCTTGGCATAGAGCTAGCAGACAACACACATCACTAGCATTACTATGCAACAGAGTCCTTAATTTGTCCTAGACAGGCACAAGTTCACAAAGGTCACATTGCTAACAGCTGGCAGACAGGGACTTGAATCCCAGCTCTGTCTCTAGCACTCTTAGGCCATACTGCCTGCTCAGCATGGAATAAAAGCAATAACCAGACAGTTCTTCCAAAGTTGTCGCTAAGCTTATTAGTCCCAAGATAGGAATCAGGAATAAGGGATAAGAGAAGCTTCCCTCTTCTAAATGTTATATAAAGTGCAGGGACATCAAGGAAAGAAATCACCAAGCACATACCTCTTGATATACCAGAGGTCAAATTTCTCAACTTGTTGATAACTGACTGGGAACATGGCTGAGGACTGGCAATAAGCCAGAGGGGTATTTTTGAAAGGTGGTCACCCTGGGAAACACAGATGGCTGGTCTAATGTTTATGGCTAGAAAAAACTTGAAATGACCACACATGGCAATTTTTTAAAATCAGAATAAAAGTAAAATTAAAAACAAATGACTGAAGAATAAATATATGAAAATAAGGGAAAAAATGTATCCCAGAGTCTTCAATAATAGTTATCTTTGGTAATAACTAATTTTCTAAAATTAATCATCTCCTAAAATAAAAATGAAAAACTGGGTACATAAGCAATAATAATTTATCTAGTGCAGTAAAACAACTGACTATACAAGGCCGAAGAACTACCCATAATGATAAGTACACATAATACTCTGGTGCACTCACTGTTTGCTGGTCCCTTTGGATGGTTTGCTTGTGATCTACACAATGACCCATAGCCCTGTAGCTATTTCTAGCTCTACTTCACACAGGAAGAAACACAGTCCCTCAGCCAGAACATGAATGGCCTAAGGATACAGAGCCTGAAAGGAAAGACAGAAATTCACACTCAGATCTATCTGACTCTAAGCCCCACCTGCTCCCCTACTGGCTGTGCCAGGACCCAGACGGAGCTCCCATGATGTTGCCACCCTTATTAGGAACCTGAGGAGGCACCAGGTGCATGGAGCCTTCCTGGAGGAGCAGACCCAGAGTACTTGCATGAAGAAATTGAGAGAAGGGCAGTGATTCGTTTAAATAGGTGCTATTATGACAACAAGGTGTTTGGAAAGCATAACCATCTGCACCTTGGACAGAACGAGAATACAAAGTTCTTGTTGTTGTTGTTGTTAGGTGCCGTCGAGTCGGTATCCAACTCATAGCGACCCTCATAGGGTTTTCAATGGCTGACTGTTTCGGGATTGCCTTGGGAGTGGATTGCCAGGTCCTTCTCCCAATTTTGTGGTGCTGGGAATTGAACTCAGGACCTCAGAGACTGCAGCGCAGCGCTCTCCCAACTGAGCTAAATCCCAGCCCCACAAAGTTCTTAGTAAACCAAAAAAGCAGTCAAAAGCAAATTAATAAATTCAAGGGAGAAAAAGAGAAAACAAGCCCATCTGTGATGTTTTAGTGTGCCCAGTACAACCAACAAGACTTGGCAGAGAACTGAAGGACACGTTAAGTGCCTTCCAAAGTTCCGTGACACCTTGGTGATAGCATATTACTTTCAAGATATGGTTCCATGTGATTTATTTTCTCAACATGAATAACAGCTAATAAGAAGATAGGTGTTGTTTTGGGTCTAGTTTAGAAATCAAACAATTCAGACAAAAGTTCCAGGCATGTTAGGAAGTCAAAGAGGAAGCAAAATCCTAATCCAAGCTCCCGCTATAGAATGTTTCCCTGGCTAAAGCTGAGGATCCCGACATTTCCCCATCGATGCTGGGAATAAGTTACAGGTGGGACAAGAGGCCCATTCCCTCACTCCTGGGAGCTGCCACACAGGGCCAGGCACAGCAAGAGGCCCAAGCCAAGTGACCTCCGGCCTCAGATGTCTAGACTGTTTACCCAGTATGCCATTCGAATATTATCATTTACTAAGGATTCTGTGAAAATGGGAGAAGGACCTGGCAATCCATTCCCAAGGCAATCCCGAAACAGTGAGCCATTGAAAACCCTATGAGGGTCGCTATGAGTCGGATACTGACTCGATGGCACCTAACAACAACAACAAGGATTCTGTGATGTGAAACAGACTCAGAAACATTAGCAAATGAATCTACCATTTCACCAACTTTCTTGGCCAGGAAATCCTAGCAGCCTAGAACATCCACAATGAGCCTGAAGTTGCTTCAGTGGCCAATCCCACTCCCTCCCCTGCCTTTCAGACCACCATTTTCTAACAGCTGCTAGCCAACATCATCCCAGGCTCAGGATGACACCCTTTCTGAAGGACTCTGTACAGGGCTGTATAAACCAAGTTAGGAGGCCACGCCTGGAGGCATTTTTACACCTCTCAGTACAGGACCAGTTGAGGCCAAAGATGGAACACCCACAAAGTTCAGTTCTCCATATTGTCCAGCCACACAGGCCCAATATACTGGGTACCTGGGAGTTACATCAAGAAAAATGACTGAGGTGTAAGTGCCAACAGAACAATCACGAAGACACTGCGAAGTGAGAACATGAGTGGGCAGCTGAGAAGAGGGAAGGTTTTAGCAGCTCTGACTGCTACAACAGAATACCATAGAATGATCACTCAAACAATAGACATCAATCTCTCACAGTTCTAGTGGCTGGGAAGTTCAAGATCAAGTTGCTGGCCCATTCAGTTCCTGTCAAGGGCCCGTCTTTCTGGCTTGCAAATGGCTGCCCCTTCAGAGTGTCCTCACATAATTGAGAGGGAGATCATCTCCCTCATATATTTTCTTATAAAGCCACTAATCCCATTCCTTAGGGCTCCACCCTCATGACCTATGTACCTCCCAAAGGCCCAATCTCCAAATACCATCAAGTTAGGGATTAGGGATTCAACACAAGAACTGGGGAGCACAGTCAGTCCGTACCTGGAGGAAGATTTCTTGCTTACCTTTTCATTGTTCACTGTATTTACCAGTACACCTGAAGGTGCACAGTTGTAACAACAGCCACAGAAAGAACTGTTTAAAAAGTAATAGGTGTACAGTGCAAATTCTGTACTCCATATTAAGATAGGCTTGTGTGGTGGCAAAACAAGCCCCATCTTCCACACTACCAGCCTATAAGCAGAGTTCTCTTGTGGCTCCGCTCCCCAAAACAAGAACAGGGGCTGCCCTACTTTTGCTTTACTGGATCTTTGTAACACTTTAAGACCTGCACTCATAAATCAATGCATAATGAGGCAAAATTCAGGATTACAACAAATAATGAAAATAAAGTGCTAGGCATGGTGTTACATTCCTGTAATCTCAGCACTCCAGAGACAGAGGCAGGAGGAGTATTGTGAGTTTGAGGACAACCTGAGCCACACAGCAAGAAGAAATAAAGAAAAGAGAGGCAAGGAGAAGAGAGGAGAGGCAAAGCGAGGCAGAAGGAAGGAAGGAAGGGAGGGAGGGAGGAAGGAAAAAAGGAAGGGAGGAAGGGAGGGAGGAAGGGAGAGAAAAGAGAAAGAAAGAAGGAAGAAAGAAGAGGAAAGAAAGAGAGAGAGAGAAAGACACAGAAGAAAGAAAGGAAGGAAAGAAAAGAAAATGACACCATGCACACAGGATAATACAGCGTTCTGACATCATTAGTTCTTAGCTTTCTCATCTTTAGATACCTTTCCTCAGCACCAGGAGAGTTTCAGCCTTATGGTAATCATTCTGCTTGGCTCCCTAACATCTATCCCATCCCAATGTGTTTACTATGACCTTGTTGTTCTTGTTGGGTGCCTTCAGGTCTGTGTCTGACTCATACCAACCCTGTGTACAACAGGTGAAACAGTATTGTTTTGTTTTTCTGCTATTCATAGTGTTTCCAACAGCAGGTTGTTTTTTAGGAATGAGTTGCCAGGTCCTTCTCCCAAGCCTACAGCACCTGGTGTTCCCAGGCAGTCTCCCATCCAAGCACTAACCAGGTCTAACCCTGCTTAGCTTCCAAACTTTGCCGGGATGGGATGCCACAGTGGTATGGCTGCTGGCATTACTATGACCTAATCTACCCAAAACAGCAGCCAGTCCTACACACACACACACACACACTCTCTCTCTCTCTCTCTCTCTCTCTCTCTCTCTCTCTAATGCATGACCACATGCAGTGTCCTTGTCATTTTGCAATAGCCAACCACCATCTCATTCATCTATTCTTGACCTCTGCCTCATACCTTCACATCTCATGGTTTGCTAGCTCTAATGGAACACTGTCCTGTTATGTCATCTCTGGTCCTAGTAAGCTCCTAGCAGTTCTCACTCATGTCTGGCGAGCCCCTATAAAAGGAGGCCATCACTGGTATTCACCCCCTCCACCATGCAAGGTCAGTCCCCACCTGCTGCCCAGCCCGAGAGGACTGAGCCACTTCCTTGTTGCTCTCCCAGCCAGACCCAATTCTGCCTAGATCCATTACTGATGGATTCAACCCAGGATGGTGATTACACTAAAACCAACCCTGCTTCTAATCAAGTGAGAAACATAACCTAAGCACATAAGCCATTAGGGGAAAAGCCAAAGGCTTCCAACTCCAAAACACCAGCAATAAAGATATGGACCTCCAAATTTCAGGGAGAAGTTAGATAGATTTGAAATTAGACCTGAATTCATTATTGCAGATAGAAAGCAGAAAGCTAGAGTGACTCTTTGAGGTCAGACATAGTTGTGCAATCAAGGGCTGGAAGGTGAAGTTTTCTTAGATGGCATCAAAGTTGTCTCTATAAATGGCCAATGAGACATCCTGACAGTTGGCTGACTTCCTTGGGATATAGCACTGTAGTCATCACATCCACAAATTTAGTCATAAATCTTTAAACCCCTCACATATGTAACTCCAAACAAATCACTGGTTTGAGTCTCTTTCTTCAACTGCAACAGACAAAGCTACTCTTACACAACCTAAGGCCTGAGAATGCTATGTGCTTATCATAAAATCCAAGAAGCATTTACAAGCTCTTCACATGACAAAAAAGATCATCAGATAAATCTGAGTGATACTTGCCTCTGTGTGTTTATTCTGAACCTATAGGCTACAGTTTAGCTCTGTTGGTAGATTAGCTGCTCTATGTGCTCTGCGGCCCTGGGTTCGCTCCCTAGCACTGAAAAAATGGCAGCCCACGCCCAAAACAATCAGTAGAAATCAGTTGAAAACTCTATGAATAGCAGAGAAACACTGACATAGCGCCAGGCATGGCAGAGTGTCTGGTGGTGTCTCATTCTGTTGTACATAGGGTAGCAGTGAGTCAGACCCAACTTGACATCACCTAATGACAACAACGGGGACCATAATTTTAAATTGCCAAATGCTCCACTTTTTTTGAAAGCATGGCTCAACTCTTCAGATTCACGCTCACATGTATCAGGAAGCTATGTGAATCATACCCACGTGTTTTTAAGACTTCAGAACATAGAATCAGTAAGGTCTCTCCTAAACACTGGTATATTCTGAATAATATGGACATAATTTATTGCTTTTTTTTTTGCATTATAGACTTAGAAAATATTTCTGTCCCCTTGGAAAAAGAACCTTGGGAACAGTATCAGCTATCATCTACCATTATAATGCTTCAATTCTGCACACTGCTTGAAGTTTCAGAGGTGATAATATAAAGATTTTTATATTTTAAATAATACCTGTAATGACAGGTCTAAATTTACCAGTATATAGAATCAGAGGAGAATCGCTATGCTTTTGATTGTTAAAAGCAAATGAGTGATAAATCTTTTTAAAATTACCATCCTAAGCCCAAAGTCTGTAGGAGTAAGCAAAGAAAAAGATGGAAAGTAATTATAAAAGATAAATCATTTTTGTGAAGGTGTTTTCTGGTAAAAAAAAAAAAATATGATGTAGTCACCCTGGCATACAAAGATATTTGAAAGCAACAAAACTATACTGATGTGAAAATAAGCAAATGTTCCCAAGATATATTATTTTTAAAAACATTCTGAATGTGAGTTTTCTTTTTCATATTTTAGTATGAAGAATGTTCAGACTTCAGATAATCCTCTGGAACTCTGAACATCAAATATTGCTTCTCCATCATTTTTCATCTTTACAACTACAATTGTATAGCTGTGGTTCAGTTCATTTGGACAACGCCTTCTTGAGTACCTATGCTATATCAGTCCTTGCCAGAGGCTGGTGACATGAAAAATGAGAAAGACATAGCCACTTCATTGAGCATATTATAGGGTACTGAGGAAGAAACACACATAAACTGATAATTTCATAACTTCAAACTCGTAAGAAAGAAAATACACATTTTCAAGGTTTAACAGAGATATTTCTTCCAACATTTTCATGTACAAACATAGCATTCCCAATGGCAAGAAAAAAGCTTTCTCCTTTGTTGGGTTAATTTCTCTGGGCTTTTATTTGGGAGGAGCGTAGGGAGTGGAGGGAGGGTTGGAATGAGTAAGATCAGAAATAATATGTTCTTTCATGAGAAACAACCCACAAGAAAGAGTTTCCCAAAATATTACCTATGGTTATTTGTTTTAACAAACACAATACAATGATCACAACCTAAACTTGCTCAAAAAAAGGAAACAACTTCATCAACATTTTTGGCAACTGACACATTGGCTCCAGCAATTTACTCAGCAGGTCTAAGCCATTTCTCTTTTGACAGTGACTGTGTAAACACCATGGTTTCTCCTTAAGTCAGATAACTGCTGTTCAATACCCACAAAGAGAGGTCATGCTAACCATAACCTTGCTTACTATCTGGAAAATCACAAGTTCTAAATCTGCAGTATCTCCTTCCCCAAAGGATGCAATGATTGACTTTCCCTAGAAAAGAAACTAGCAATCCTGAGGCCAACGTCCAGGGGAACTCAGACAGGCACCCAGGTGGGCCCCACAAGGGTAGTTACAAAGAGCACCAGAAACCTGTGCAAGCATTGCTGATACAGCAGGCCTCAAAAGACAGGTGGCTGAGGTGAGAAGTAAATAGAAATAAAGAGATAAACATGGTCACAAAGTTCCCAGGAAAAAAGGTCTAAATGTTCAAATCTCAGAGACTGTTGTGGCCAAATACCTTAGGAAATTGGACACAGATCACAGAAAGCACTGGAACAGCTCCTCCAAAAATATAAAGCAAAATAATAATAATTAATAATTAATGGAACTGGATTGCAGATCATGTTAACCAAATAAGACAGAGTCAAAAAAACAAAGATCACATGTTTTCTTTCACATATGGAACCTAGAGGAAAAAAGACATGAAAGTAGGAGGAGGACTATTAGGGAAGAAGAAGGGGATGGAGGAGGGGTCAAATATGATCAAAGTATACTATTTGCATGTGTGAAAATATCACAATGAAACCCATTACTTCGTACAATTGTTGTTGTTGTTGTTGTTGTTAGGTGCTGTTGAATCGGTATCCGACTCATAGCGACCCTGAGTACAACAGGCGAAACACTATTGTCAGTGCTTCTTTGCTGTTCATAGGGTTTTCAATGGCAGATTGATTTTTGGGAGGGGGTTGCCAGGTCCTTCTTCCATTTGTACAATTAATATATGCTAATTTTTAAAACTTTTAAATAATAATGAAATAACAAAATAAAACACTGGAATCTCTTAAAGCTGTAAGTAATAGTTGATCCAAGAACAAACCATAACCCATTTTTGCCATTTCTGTTGTTGTTAGGTGCCATCCAGTCAGTGTCCAACTCGTAGAAACCATCCGTACAATAGGTGAAACACTACTGTCAGTGCTTTCTCTGCTATTCATAGGGTTTTCAATGGCTGATCGTTTGTGGGGAGTGGGCTGCCAGGTCCTCTTCCTAAGCCTACAGCAGCTGGTGTTCCCAGGTGGTCTCCCATCCAAGTACTCACCAGGCCCGACCCTGCTTATCTTCTGAGATCTGACAGGATCGGATGCCACAGTGGTATGGCTGCAGGCTTCCCACTTCTAGGCATCCATAATTTTTTGTCATTACTAAAGACATTTCAGTTGGCATAACTAACCAAAATGGAAAAGACAGCCATCTTTAAAACTTAAATCTATTGTGATTTCCCACAATATTTAGTGGGAAAAAGTATGTCTGAAAATCAGATATCAAGCAAGTTGCATCTGCATAATACATAAGTGCAGGGAGGTATGGACAGACTGTAATGCTTTTAATAATAAGATATAAGAGTAAAGTGAAAATGTTCAAAATGCACTATATGGATCTTAGTGGTGGCCATATTCTACAATACAACTTTCTTATCCAAAACTATATCTGAGTACTGTATTCAATAGAATGAAAAAGGAAAAGAGAAAGATTTCAACTGTCTCAGCATCTATGAACCTCAACTTACCCTCTACACTATTGAACCTATTTGTACCACATCTTTGCAATGTTGTCTTTGCTAAATACATCTCAACCGACCCCCTGGTAAAATGTTAGAATTGTGTGTATGCATGGGCTACGCAGTCTTCTTTTTCCCAACATTCTAATTGATTGCTCAAAACAATACATAATTACTAAATTAAAATGCTGTTATTCATTTCAAAAGTTAGAAACATATTATGTTCAATAACACAAATAGTATACACAGCCTTTTGATTTGTATATTATATTGAGTATTGAAAAATAAAGGTCCATGTCATGTAATATAACCTATACTACACTTATTTTGTTCACGCAGAATACATCTCAAAGGCAAGAAAGTTTGACGCAGATTTTCCAAAGAGTTTTAGCATTGCATAAAGAGCACAGAACCATTCTGAAGATGAGAAGTTTTCTAGTATAACTAATGTCATTTCTCATAACCAAATATTTCAAGTAATTATTAGTGACTCTCAAATCTGGAAAGAAAAAAATGAAGTATTCACCTTATGTCAAACCTTCAGTCATGGCTCACAGATTACCTTACATTCAACTGAAGGTCATCTTTATACCATCTTGTTGCTATTGTTGTTAGGTGCCACCAACTCAAGTTGACTCATGGCAACCCTATGTGTAACAAAATGAAACACTACCCAGTACTGTGCCATGCACATGATCTTTTTTTTTGGGTTTGAGCCCATTGTTGCAGTCACTGGTTTTTTTTTCATTTTGAGTCGTGCCACATCAGCAAATAGAGGCACCAGGGGCTTGACTCCATTTCTGTCATTAAGGTTGACTCTATTTTGAGGAGGCAACTCTTCCCCAATAGTCTTTTGAATGCCTTCCAACCTGCAGGGCTCATTATCCAGCACTATATTTGACAGTGGTTCTCTGCTATTCATAGGGTTTTCAATGGCTGTTTCAGGAGTAAACTGCTGTGTCCTTCTTCCTAGTCTGTCTTAGTCTGGAAGCTCAACTGAAACCTGTCTTCCTTTCTACCTTCTGGAAGTTCTTAGAAACACAAAGTTGCTTGGGATACCATAAAGTGACTCATGGAGGAGAAAGAGAGGTAACCAACTTTCTATCTTTCCTCCTACCAAAGCTTCCTTTACCACGGCAGAAAGGTCATCTCGGCTTGTTCACTACATGATCTGATTTCAATATTTTACAATGTGCTTCAAGTCAAGGATCTTCACTTAGTTTTTTGATAGAAAAAAGAAGAAAGGTAAATATTTACCCAACTGTGGGAAAGAATATTTAGTTTTAAAATCATCAGAGATTTGGGCCTATAGACACACTTTCCTTTAAGGATATAAAAGCACATCTTATAAATTATCCTCACATATGGTTAGGATTTTTTAAAATTTTTATATTCTGGATTAATAGGCTTAGAAATATTCTATACAAGAGGCTTGTGTGTATAGACATAATAAATCAAATGAACATCTCCATAAGACATCGGACTACTGACAATAACATAAACCATCAATTCTCATTTATTCACAGAATCAACAGCTCATTTCCTCTTACTGTCCTTTTAGCCCCTAATATCTTACCTATCTTATTAGCAAACATCACTCCAGAAGAAATGATAAATATAAAATTATCAAGTCCTTATCATGAGATAAGCAAAGTTCTTAACATATATTATAATATCTGATTTCCCATAGCTGTCTTTTGAAATCACTATTGTTGTTATGCTTATTTTATAGAAAAGGGGCTCAGGGAATTGCCCAAGACCACAATCATAAATTACAAGGCAATTATGACCATCCAGTCTGATGCCATAGCCAGAATACTTAATCACTACATGATCTATCTCCAGTAGATAACTATAGTAGTAGAAATAAAACTCAAATCAATCACCAGCATCAGAAATCTGTCCGTGTGTGTGTGTGTGTGTGTGTGTGTGTGTGTGTGTGTGTGTGGTGGTAGGGATCAAACTCAAGGCCCTGTGCATGCTAGGCAAGTACTCTACCACTGAGCTACATCCCCATCACTTTTTTTCAATAACCAAAATGAATAAGAATTTTATGAGTGAAATGTTTCCACTCTCTGATTTAAATGACATTTATGGATTATCTATAAATAGCAAGCATGCAGCTGTACCACTGTGGCCTCCAATCCCATCAAATCTTGGAAGCTAAACAGGGTTAGACCTGGTTAGTACTTGCATGAGAGAATACCTGGGAACTCCAGGTGCTGTAGGCTTGGAGAAGGACCTAGCAGCCCACTCCCCCCAAACAATCAGCCACTGAAAACCCTATGAATAGCAGAGAAGCACTGACAATAGTGATTCGCCTGTTGTACATAGGGTCTCTGAGTCAGACACCAACTCAATGGCACCTAACAATAACAATAGATAGCAAGCCATATAGTCAATCCCAGGTCTTCGGTTAATTGAGTTATTGGTTTAATCTTCCTTATCTTCTTATACATTTGACAAGTCTAATATATATTTATTAAGCACTGTACTCAGTCCTAAACACTTCTGGACTCCATCATGCTACACCATTTTATTCCTCTTTAATAACCTATCTTCAGATTTCTGAAGTTAAGCAAAAAGTTCAAAGTTGTATAAAGCATTTTTTTTTTTTGAGACAAGGTCTTGCTCAAAAAGGCTTTCTTTTTTTCTCTTTTTTTTTAGTTAAGCATATGTAAGACTAGCAGAAAAGCTAATGATCCCAAGCCATTTTCAGGGGGAATGGACTTTTGAAAATCAGATGAAAGCTCTGGATTTTAACCTCAAAATAAAATGGATATAAAAAGATATAATTTAAATGTTGCTATACTTTCATAGGTGCTGGGATTTAGCTCAGTTGGTAGAGTGCCGCCCTATAGTCTCTGAGGTCTGGAGTTTGATTTCAAGCACCTCAAAAATGGGAGAAGGACATGGCAATCCACTCCTGAGGGAATCTTGAAACAATCAGCTATTGAAAAATCTATAAGCATCTCTGTGAGTTGGACACAACTCAATGACACCTAACAACAACATACTTTCATGGGCTACTGAACTCCCATACCTAAAGACCAACAGTGAACTTCAAGTAGTTTAGTTTTTCAATCTTGTTTTTCATATTTACTGATTTTCTTGTTGTTGTTAGGCGCCATTAAGTCATATTCCACTCATTGCAACCCTCATACAGTTTTCAATGGCCGATTGTTTCAGGACTGCCTGAGAAGTGGATTGCCACATCCTTCTCCCATTTTTGCAGTGCTGGGAATCGAACCTTGGACCTCAGAGGCTGCAGAATGGCACTCTGCCAACTGAGCTAAATCCCAGCCCACTAATTCTCTTAGACTGCAGTATTCCTTTAACCATCAAGTTTTCAGAAGCATATTGAGCTATAATCATGATCTTATTTGCAAAACTTCACACAAATATGACCTTATTTATAAAAATTAATACACAAGTCTTCAGAAAAAAACTACATTGCATATAGAAAGAGCTACACAGAAGCAAAGAACTCTCCTCCCTCCTACATGACTGCTATTACACATAGTGAGCAATTTCCCACAAACATGTTATCAAGGGACCCTGTGTCTGAGAATAAGCTAAATTACAAATGCACAATTGAATTTGCCTTATTCTTATGGACACACTTTCTTCATATCTGATAGAAAGTCTCATGACTGATTACAGATGAGATAGACTTGACTACTACCTTTCCAAATTTAAAGTTCTGTACTTAAATAACCATGTTCACTGGTTTTGATTGCACCATTGCACTTTCTGATCTTTCTGATAATGTAAAAACATGAGACTTTTTAGAGGTGATACCCTGGGCCTGATAGGCTTTCACTTCCTTTTCATTTAGATTTTGGAGGAGTGGATAGCAGGAAGCTGGTATTTTATTTTGTTATTTGGAGTGGATCATATAGACTTTCTTAAGGGCAATGTTGTTAGGTGCTATCAAGTCAGATACAACTCTCAGGGGCTATATCCACAGCAAAATGAAGCGCTACCCAATACTGCCATGCACACGATTTTTTTTTTATGCTTGAGCCCATTGTTGCAGACACTGTGTTTCTTCTCATTTTGATTTATGCCACATTAGCAAAAGGAAGCCCCAGGGGCTTTACTCCATTCCTATCAGTAAGGTGGACTCTACTTCAAGGCGGCCACTCTTTCCCAGTCATTTCTTAAATGCCTTCCAGCCTAGGGGTAGGCGCTCATTTTCTGGCACTGTATTTGCCTTCTCTGTTCATAGGGTTTCAATGGCTAATTGTTTCAGGAGTGGGCTGTCAGGGCCTTCTCTCTATTCTGTCTTAGTCTGGAAGCTCAGCTGAAACCTGTCCACGATGGGTGACCCTGCTGGTATCTGACATACCAATAACATAGTTTTCAGCATTACAGCAATAAGCAAGACCCTACAGCATGACAAGCTGACAGACACATGGGGGAACAGACACTCATGTTGTTGTTGTTAGGTGCTATCGAGTCGGTGTCCAACTCATAGCAACTCTATGTACAACAGGCGAAACAGTCTTGTTAGTGCTTCTCTGCTATTCATAGGGTTTTTAATGGCTGATTGTGTTTTGAGAGTGGGTTGCTGGGTCCTTCTCCCAAGGCTATAGCACCTGGTGTTCCCAGATGGTCTCTCACCCAAGTACTAACCAGGCCAAACCCTGCTTAGCTTCCAAGATCTGATGGGATTGGATGCCACAGTGGTATGGCTGCAGGAATGGACAACAGTCCATGCTAAATATTAAATGTTTTGTGTATGTCAAAGTTTTAGTAACATGATGATACTTTGAATATATTCCTTAAAAAAATTGCTACATATATAGATACAAATTCAGTATACAATATCTAGGGAGTTTGTGTGCCTCCCTAAAGCCCAGCTATGGGCCCCAAGACCTCAAAATGAATAGCTTGTGTTCAATAAACAAGCGTGAGCCAGTACTTCTGTGATTTCTAGGACTTCACTTCCTTGAAATGACAAAGAATCTAATTCTGTTCTGCCTTTAAAGGTGCTAATCATACTCAAAAGACTCTCAGCATTCCTCAGAAATGATTAGCACAGCATTGTGTTTGTTATCTGGTGAGTTGCTCAAAGCATAAAGGGATTAACTGCTCTCAAGGTAAGGTCCTGGCTCTTTTCTATTTCAAAGGCTGAGAACCTGAGGGATGGATGGCCTTCCACATAGGCCACAGTGACTTCATCCTGAATCTCTCCAGAGAGCTAATCAGTAGATATCTGATGCTGGCAACACAAACAAGCCAGGAATTAGTGTGGCTAATCCAAGTATTGTCTGGAAGACACAGGCGCCACTAGTCTTACAGATTTTAACCCACTTGCCTTCCTGAAGACCCTTGTCCTGTCAGCCTCCACTAATGACCTCTTTCTTCTCAAACTCCTTTCAGATGTATTGACTCCAATGCTACATTTTGTCACTTTAATATACACTTGTTTTGTCAAATTAGTCTCTGTCGGCTGGGGAGAGTGGCGGGGGGGCCACAGAGAAAGACAGGTAACAGGCATAAGGGTACAGCTGGATGGGAGGAATATATTTCTAGTGTTCTATAGCGAGTAAATGCCTGCAGCCATAGCCCTGTGGTATCTGATCCCGTCAGATCCCGGAAGCTAAGCAGGGATGGGCCTGGTTAGTACCTGGATGGGAGACCGCCTGGGAACACCAGATGCTGCAGGCTTGGGAGAAGGACCTGGCAACCCCCTCCCAAAAATCAATCTGCCATTGAAAACCCTATGAACAGCAGAGAAGCACTGACAATAGTGTTTCCCCTGTTGTACAGAGGGTCGCTATGAGTCGGATACCAACTCGACGGCACCTAAC
>VMDO01036152.1:0-15404 GCA_007922755.1 Pedetes capensis
ATATACACACACAAAGTGTGATTAAAAGATACAGTGAATGTTTAAATTTGGAAAAAAAATTATTACAATAGAAATGTATTGCACAACTACTTCAGAAAATGGCAGGAATAATGGGATATATGTGTTGTACACAGGGGGAGTATTTTGAAAGGAATTAATGGCAACATATATTTTACTGTTTGTCAGAGAACCTGAACCAACAGACATCCCCAAACATTCACTTACAAAATATCAAGGCTAATATTGTAATAATACTAATGATACTAATACTAATACTAATAAGGCTAATACTGTAATAAATTATGAAAACTTTAAACACTGAGCATATACTTCAATCACACTTCATGTATACATTTGTTGTTGTTGTTAGGTGCTGTCTAGTCAGATCTGACTCATAGCAACTCTATGTACAACAGAACAAAACTCTTTATGATTCCATGCCACGCACAAGACCTTGTTTATGTTTAAGTCCATTGTTGCAGACACTGTATAAATCTGTCTAGTTGAGAGTTTTCCTTTTATTCGTGGACCTGCCACACTCCCAAACATGATGTCCTTAGGGATTTGTCCCTGCTGAAAACTAACAGACGTATTAGGGTTATGTATATATATTTATATATATTTATATATAAACATGGGGCTGGGATTTAGCTCAGTTGGTAGAGCGCTGCGCTGCAGTCTCTGAGGTCCCGAGTTCAAATTCCCAGCACCACAAAAATGGGAGAAGGACCTGGCAATCCACTCCCAAGGCAATCCCAAAACAGTCAGCCATTGAAAACCCTATGAGGGTCACTGTGAGTCGGATACTGACTCGACGGCACCTAACAATAACAACAACATACATAAACATATATGCATTTTTATAAATATAAACATATCATACATCTTGTTGTTAGGTGCCATCATACACTTACATGCATATAATTTTTATTTATCCATTATTCTTCAATAAGGCTGAATTAAAGAAAAGAATCCTGTATCTTAATTGCATCTCTGAATTTACATCTCAGGAAAGCCAAACTGTGACAAGTGCACTCAGTCCAGGTAGGGACAAGTGGTATAAGTACAAGCACAGGCATAAAATAATACAACTAGTTTGTTGTACTACAATTTTTTGCTGGAAATGGACTCCAGCTCATTTCTTTTTTTATATGTGTTTGTATGTGTGTTTTTAAATTATAACTTATATACACACATAATATTATACATATGAGATCACAAACATATACACACACTTACAGAAAGTGTTCTTCATCTGCATTTAACATTTTTTTCCCTTTTCATATGTGCTACCACTATATAGCAAGAAACCTTCCATAAAAGTCCTTGTGAATCATCTAATTTTTCTAATATTCATATGACTTTCACATGTGAATGTAAAGTTTGAGTAAATAGGAGAGAATGCAGCAAACCTTCTTTCTTTGATTTTAATAATGTCTCAGAAGTATATCATGATGCTATCAGTTTCATTCTCTCAGGTATTCACAAAAATGAAAACAAGTCTCTTCAGTGCAAAAACTTGAATTAGAATATTTGAATTAGAGTTACTCAAGTTGACACACGCTCATAGGTCAGCTAAGCGCCAAGACATTGTAAACCGTAACCCCCTCAAATTTTCTCATTTGGAAAACTGCTATAGTGTGTTCCCTTCTACTTTGTGCTTTATCATTTATTTCAGTAAACATAAAACACTAGAAAGACAACAAAACAAATAACTATGGAGTCCTAGTCCAACCTGGAACAACATTGACATTAATTTTTTGAGTAAAAGAGGTTCATAGATGATAAGACAATATAACATACCATTTCCTTTACTGTCTATTATAAAGTCCTATATGGGCATCATTATTTGAAGTTGTATTTCCTGAGATAGAATGATTTTTTCAAAAAATAAGATGAAAGCTGAATGAGTGTATACTAGAAAGATGGCTAAAGCTAATTATTCTTGAGAAAAAAAGAAATTAAAGAATCAGTCATCTCCTGTATTGGAACTCTTCTTAAAATTCACATAGATGTCTTTAACCATGTATTAATTGAAATTATCTTTTTATTCTCATGTGTCTTTTCCTTTCTCCTCTCAATTACACATTTATAGATCTTCACATCAAATATTGTCGTTAGGTGCCAACGAGTAAGGTTCAAGTCATAGCTACCCTATCTACAACAGAACGAAACACTCTCCAACACTGTGCCATGCCCAGTGCTATATCAGTGAGTCTCTGCTATTCATAAGGTTTTCAATGGCTGATTGTTTTGGGGAATGTGCTACTAGGTCGTTCTCCCAAGCCTACAGCACTCAGTATTCCCAGGTGGCCTCCCATTCAAGTATTAACCAGGTCCAACCCTGCTTACCTTCCTAAAGGGGCAACATGAACAAATTAATGGCATGGAACACTCCTGTTCAAATAGAGGCTACATATTTATAGTGAAAATTAAGATTTTCAGATGGAGATTTTATTCTAGTATAACTGATTAACTGGGGTGTTTGTATAGAGAACATGAATAAGTGATACTATTCAGAATCTGGTTTCCTAAGTGGGCTGATTATAAGGAAAATGGGGGAAAATGGAAATAATTATTTAATATTTAATCTTTGTATATATCTCATATATATATATATATCTCAAGGTATATCTCAATATATATATATTTAGATAGATTAGATAGATAGATAGATAGATAGATAGATAGATAGATAGATAGATAGATAATCTCAGTAGCTTCTGAGATCTTACCGGACACCAGGGTGGTATGGCAGCAGGCTTATATCCATAATATCCCTGAAATTTTTTATTTTCCTACAGTTGGGATTTGAGTCTTGAAAATCAGTCTGATTGCCAGCTCAGTCCTGGAGATACATTTTGGCATTATCATTTAGCATAATGTTAGAGAGATGTGGGAAAAGAAGATATGCATTTTGAGGGTAGTATATACATAAGATGCAAATAAAGGATATCCAAGCAAAGCATAGCAGAGTTATTCCAATTTAGTGTTCAAATTAGTTTTGCAGATAGATAGACACTTGTCTCTCATTTTCAATCACTCCTATGTTTGTGGAGCACTTTGATGGGATGTCTTGATAGCAAAATTATAGGCAATTAAATTTAGAGAACTAATCTTTCCTGTGGTTTCAGCTTCAGAAAAATAAAATGGGAGAGGGCTTAAATACACTTTACAAAATGAAACAATATTGTTTAAAATGACAGAAAACTTTGTCTCTTAGAGAATCATATTTTTCATGAGAAACAGCTTTTCAGCTTGGAGATTAATGACAGAGAAAATTATTCATCCTGTCTGCTGTAGGTCTGCTCTAAGATATAAAGACAGAGAGGTATTTGGCAGCAGCTGCTAACTCACCTTTACGGAAGATTTCTCTCTTGCTAGGCTTGGTTGTGCATGCCTGTAATCCCAGCAATTCCATAAGGGGAGATTGAAGGTTCACAAGTTTGAGGCTTAGCAAGACTCTGACTCAAGATTTTAAAAAAATTATTTTAATAACGGGGTGAGGGTGGAGCTCAGTGTTAGAGCACTTGTAAAGTATGCACAGGGCCCTGGGTATAGCCCCTAATACTAAAAAAAGAAGAAGAAAGAGGAAGGAAGGAAGGAAAGAAGGACAAACTTCTGTCTCATTTCATCTGTTGAATTACTCACAGAACTCAGACTACTGTTTACTTGCTGACAATTAAAAATACCACTTTTTCTTCAAGAATATTTCCAGAAAGACTGTCAGGGAATCTACATGGTAAGCTGTTATCCCTCTTTAAATACTGGCCCATATACTTTAAGAAAAACTTGGCTATCTTCCCATACCTGCCTCTGAAGTGGCAGTCCTAAATGCTATTTTTATTTGCATTTGATTTTCTATGCATGTTTATTGGAATCCATCAATGCAACACTGAGTTGCACATCTAAATCTGGGCTTCCATGGGTTTCATCTATCCTAGAAATGTGGATCATAACATCTGCTTATGCTAAAGTGTCTTGGATAGAAGCTCCTTTATCCTAAGAATAAATTGCATCTCCTTAGAGTGCATGGCTGCCAATAATGTATTCTACTTTCTCATACCAGAAAATAATGCAATTAAAATGAAAGAAAAACATATTAGAAAATCATAATGTTTTAAAATTGAAATGTAGCAATACTAGCAAAAATCAGTGTCTGGGTGGCATTGTACCTAATGCTTTGCAATCACATACTATTCTAATTGAAAAGGAGAGAAAAAATAGATTTGTAAATACAAAGAAACTCATTTAAATAAACATCTTAAGGGAGCCCTTAAGTTGAAGATATCTTAGAAATTCCAGGTAAAATTTCTTGGCAGACATGTGGGGTACTGTACACACATTGGTTATTTCCCTCTGAGATGCAAGAAAGTCGTGGTATTATGTTTTCTTAGTTACTTTAGTTGAAGTTAAATTTTTAAAGGTTTTCAAGTGTTTTTGACATTTAATACCTATTAGAATTCTCTTTTAAATAATATAATACTCAGGACAGTGAAGTCTATATCGCTTGAGAGACAGCAGTTCAGCCTGTTAGATAAATATAGAATAAGAAAACACTTTGGGATTGTTCAACTCTGGCTATGTTGTTGTTGTTGTTAGGTGCCGCGGAGTTACAGAATCACATCATAAATATCCAACTCATCGTGACCCTATGTACAACAGGAGAAACAATATTGTTAGTGCTTCTCTGTTATTCATAGGGTTTTCAATAGCTAATTGTTTGGGGGGAGTATTTGCCAAGTTCTGCTCCCAATCCTACCATCTCCTTAGAGTGTTTCCTACCACCTGGTGTTTCCAGGCAGTCTCCTATCGAAGTACTAACCAAGCCCGATCTTGCTTAGTTTCTGAGATCTGATGGGATCTGATGCCATAGTGGTAAGGTTGTAGGCACCTCCGGCTATATATGGCTATAACTATTCAGGTGAGCATGGGAAAAGTACATTTTCATGATTTATGTATAAAATACGTATGAGTGAAAAATTATTAATTAGATAAAACATGCAGTATTAGAATTGGGACTTAAGGATTAAAGAAATACAGTCAGGAACAGCCTTGAATTCAAGTATTCAATAAATATTTACATTCAAACAACTCTGAAAGAGATTGAATTAATAAAAATCATAAGAAAATAAAATGAAGGTGAGAATGTGAATTAACACATATTATAATCATAGCACAAGTTCTCCATGTTTTTTTAAGCTATGGAATAAATACCGTCATTGGATTTATAATTGTTAAGATGTGTCAGAAATGGGAAGAATGAATTATTTTTGCCAGCCAGATGTTAAATTATATTTTTTTAATATTCTAATGGTTCATGATGTTGACTTATTTATTGATTGATTGGTTCCTTCATTACACAATTCAATATAATTTCATACAATCTGAGAATGTGACTATAAAACTAATGTATGGAAATTGTTAAAAATAATAATATGAATGTATGAAGAGTAAGTTACTATTCTCTATTAGCATTTGTAGCCCAGGCTGGCTTTGAACTCGCAATCCTCCTGTCTTCTGTGTTTGGAGTCTGGAAATTGGAGTCCAGCAAAAAGCCTTTCTGCCAAATGTACAGCCTATGGTTCTGCCAGTGTTTAGAGAGGTTGTGGAGAGGTGGCAGAGAGCTGACTCTTCACCATGAGACAAATGTGTTGTAGTTAAAACTTTCATTTGGCTCAGGATTTAAAAACTTGGGATCCAAGTTTTGATATATGGAGTTTCCGCTTCTATTTAGACCAAGTTTTAATACTTAGCAGTACGTTCCAGTCTTGAGATATAAGAATTTTGGTTTCCAGTGACAGAGCAATGCCATTAATGCCATTGGATCTGTTTTAGATCAAGTATTGTATTGCTGATAAATTTTTTTTTACTCTGTCAGGTCACTTGCAGAATTACATTATAAATTTTAATCTTGACTATAAGTTCTTTAGACCTTTTGCAAGTTGATGGAACTATTGTTCATACCGACAATACCATCTTTAAGAGTGAATGTTATTTATGTTATATTCCTAGCAAGATAGATCCTGCAGGTGTACCACTATGCCTTCTGATCCTGCCAGATCTTAGAAGCTAAGCAGGGTGGAACCTGGTTAGTACTTGGAATGGGAGACTGCCTGGGAATACCAGGTGCTGTAGGCTTGGGAGGAGGACCTTGAAGCCTGCTCCCAATCAGGCATTGAAAACCCTATGAATTATAGAGGAGCACAATAGTGTTTCGTTTGTTGTACCTAGGGTCACTATGAGTTGGACACCTACTCAACTGCAGCTAACAACAAAAACATACAGCTTATGAACCGGTGTAAGCCATTTTACAGTTTCTCTTCTGGTTTCTTCATCTATATTAAATAATAGTTGGAATTAGTTGATGTATTAGTCATTTTTCATTGTTGTGAAAAAATACCAGATAAAACTTAAAGGAGGAAGGATTTATTTTGTCTCGTGGTTTCAGAGGTTTTTGTCCATGGTCATTGGCTCCATTACTTTTCAGCTCGGGTGTGGTTATGCAGAACATTAAGGCAGGAAGCATGTGATGGAGTAAAGTGGCTCACCTCGTGGAGGACGGAAGGCACAGAAGAGGCATGAAGGGTCCAGGGACAAAATATACATTTCAAAGGTGTGGCCCCAGTAACCCACTTCCTCCAACTAGTCCCTACATCTGATCAGCAATGGATTAGCCCATTGCTGAAGTTAGCACCCTCCAATCACCTAGGTCCAATCACCTCTCAATAGCACCACGAAGTAGAGACTTAGCCATCAACACATGAGCTTTTTGGCAGGACCCTTATTTCCAAAACATAATAGCTCATGATCAAGATTCTTTCCAATTATAAAGTACTGTTGTTGTTGTTAGGTGCCATTGAGTTGGTGTCTGACTCATAATGGCCCTATGTACAACAGTCGAAACGCTATTGTCAGTATTTCTCTGCTATTCATACGATTTTCAATGGCAGATTGATTTTTAGGAGTGGGTTGCTGGGTCCTTCTCCCAAGCCTACAGTTTCTGGTGTTCCCAGGTGGTCTCCCATTAGTACTAACCAGGCCCTACCTATTTAGCTTCAGAGATTTGATGGGATCAGGCGCCACAGTGTTATGGCTGCAGTCTATAAAATATTATTAACCACTAAATTCATATAGCCTTTACTGGGGTATGATCCAACACCTATAAACAATTCTTCAATTCTCCAGACTGCAACTGGGTGCTTAACAATTTAATTCTGACATTAACATTCAGTAGTTAGTGCAGATTCTCAAATTAAATGCTCAGTCCCACAGGCTTCACCCATTTCAGATATAAGTCACAAGTCCTCAGTTGTCACCAGTATTTCTGACTTACTGACCATAAATTGAGTGTTTCTACAACTCCCTCCTAAGGTTCAAAATTTTTCTGGAAACAATGAAAAGCTAAGAAGGAAAAGTATAGTTATAATAACAGCATCCTCCACTCTTGAGAAAGACTGATAGTCATAGTACAATATTTCCTCACCCTCTTTTCCCCAGACCCAACAGAAAAACCATATAACCTATATATTTATGTAGGGATTCTCCCACAGTGCTCATCATGTTGTTGTTGTTAGTTGCTGTTGAGTCAGGTCCAACTCATAGTGACTCTCCTAGTGTTTTCAAGGGCTGATTATTTTGAAATTGTTTTGGGATTGCGAAGTCCTTCTCCCATTTTTGCAGTGCTAGGGATTCATGAAGGTGTATAAGCCAGTCCTGCATACCTATATATCCTCCACATTTCAGATTTGGGAGTTCAGAAAATTATATTCTCTCATTTCTCCATCCTCTTTTTCTCCTAAAGTACAAGGAGCAACTTTCCCTGAAATTCTATTATCTCAGTAAGGGCATTCCTGTGGAGGGAATCCAACTCTTTAACCAGAGAAGATTAACTCATAGAAGGAAAAAGTAATTGACACCACATTAGAACCCAGGAGAACTTTGTCCCAGTCTATTTGTTTTATAAGCTTATTCATCTCCTCTAAATCTATTTATTATTCCTTTAAGATTTGCTACAGCCCATGCTTTCCTGATCTCTCTAAGGAGGTTATTTAAACTTCAACTATTGGGCACATCTTTAGGTTGCATACCTTGTGAGACTCTTTGTGCCCTTGCACACTGATAAATTTGTATATTGTTTTTTTCTCTAACCTGTGTTCTTAAAGTTTATTTTGGTTACATCAAAGATCAATCTTTCAGTGATTGGAAAGAAAGTTCTTTTCTCCCCTACCTAGACAGTCATTGTTTCAAATGCCCATTCTCATTTTCTATCAAATTATTCTATGAAAAATAGCTCTCTTCTTGTGTAGGACAATATAGCCTATAAACTGTGTTCCTTCATATGAAGAAAAGATAGCCTTCCAAATTGGTGCAGTATCTTCTGTTCTAGTTATTTAATAGCACTTTGAGCATTTGCATCTTCCTCTGAGTAAGCATAGCTCAGGCCAGGATCAATGTCTGTCCCTGTCAATACCCATTTTTAGCACCCTGGGTCTGTCAACATCAGTCTTATTTGCTAACTATATTCATGGCCTTCCCACAGAAAATCTACCACATAGCCATCTGCAATCACTGTCTCTTTTGCTGAAAAATAGAATAGTTCTTATGGGTCTGTTATGCTTTGAAATGAATAGGGGAATATGTCTAGATTTAACCCATCTCTGCATTGCTGCAGGCCCCCAACACCAGCTGGATTTTATTCATATCATGTACCCTGATAGCTACCTCAAGGTAGTGTACCAAAAGATCACTTAGGGGTTCCTATCACATTCCATACTTGGATAAGGGTTCTGGAAGTCATGAACATGTCCCACTTCAGTGTGATTTCCATAATGATTTCCACAGGGTTATGCCCTATATGATATCCTTTTAATAGGCCAGTTTTCCATTGCTGTTCTGCCTACCATGTGGTTCAGACCATGAATTGGTAAAAATTCAAACATAGGAAATTTTAGTCATTGTTTATTTTCCCTATCACTTTCATGGTTTGTATATATAACATGCAAGTCCTTCATCTGTGGTGTTCAACTTGGCATTCGTAGAGGGAATCAGACAGTACCCCTCCTCAGGATAAATATACTTTATAATGACTTTTTCCCAGTCGACTAGTCTAGCTGTTCCTTTGAGAATTGCTTTCTATGTGATTGGATCATTACTAGCTCTCTGTACTTGTTCAATAATGAGTAGTATGTCCTTTGTCAATCAAAACTTGCTCCACCACTCTGAAGTATTCAAAACCAAAAATATTCCCCCTAAATTAATTACTCACAATCCATTTCAGTAAGTGTTCATTAGAATGTTGGCATCAATCCCCAAAATGAGACTACTCCTAACACTAGAGCCCTGGTTTCAGTAGTGTTTTGGTTTGGTTCTCCCTCCATATGGACCACCTTGTTGATGATCATAAGCCTTAGAGATACTTTGTTATTCTTGGCTATTTTTATCCCTTTTGAGAGTGGCATTGAGGTTAGTGGGAGAAGCCCCAACTGACTGAAGTCTGAACATGGTCCAGCATCAGAACTTACTCAGAGCTTTCTTTTACTTTCATTTAGCGATTACAGAGAATAATAACCAAGGGATTATACATATATTGTATTTTTTATTATTTTGCATTTCCTTTGTATCCAATAGCCCAATTCCTCCAGAGTCAAATCTACCCCCATATCCTAAGTTCCACTGGCCACTCATCTTTAGTAACTGATCCCTGTGCAATTGCAGCTTTATATCATGAAATATTAGATAGCCACTCAAGAATCAAAAGTTCCTCATCCACTGCCTTTTTCTTTTACTTCCTGCATGCTTCTGTAAATCAGGAATAATCCAATAAATCCTGGTTTTAATACCTAGTCTGAGAAACATTGTTTCTCAACATGCACAAAATACTTCTGACACTGTGTGTTTGTGTTTCTCAACCAGCTAATTCCCCAACACCAGCTGGATATCCTAGAATAATTCAATTCTGACACGATCTACCTGGAGTTAGGGTCAGATCTTACAAGTGAGGAACTCAATCCCATAGGACTTCCTTCATTTTAGATGTAATCCCAAATCCAGGCCTGCCACGATTCTGCCTGACTGGCTACACATCAGGGTTTCTCATGACTTCTTAATTGGCTTCAACTCAGGAATAGTCAGATGAAAGAGATTCATAGTACAAGGGAGAGGGGCCATAGAGCTTCCCTGCTTTCTCCATGTTTTCTATCTTCCCAGTGCCTGGACGTTTTCACTGACCTGGAAGCTCCTCCAAAGTTATGGTTCAAGAAGTTTTATAGAGGATAATATAACTTTGTCCACCTTCCCTTTTCAAAAAGTTGGTGGGTGGGCCAGAAAAAATTACCTCTGTAATCTCTAGGTCTTTCTGGTGACCAGCCCTGTTCAGAGGCTAACCAGAGAATCCATCCTAAGTCACTTCTTTAGTAGGATGAAATGCAATAAGAGAGATTCCTTATGAATAATGCAGACATTCCTATTACTCAGAAAATGCCAAGGGATTTAAGGGCTCTGTGTAAGAAGGAGGGATAAAGACCAAATATATTTCTTATTATACCACACTTTTCAGGGTGTTTGCAAACATTTCATGTTAACAAGGTAATTACTGATAAATAATATCTTATACACTGGAATATAACATTTTTCATAGGATGGATAGTGTATAGATCCTATATGATAGATTTAGTAATAATAGTAGAAAGGGGGGTATTTGGGAAAATATACAAATTTTGTTAATTAATTCCCTAACTCATTATTTTCATAAGAATGGCATATCATCCCATTCCTGCTTCAATGACAAATAGTTTTCATAGAGTAACTTAGAACGGAAATGTATTGCTCATAGTATAAATGCTGGAAAGTCCAAGGTCAAAGCATTCGGTAGATCTGGTGTCTGATGATGATTCTCTGCTTCAAAGATGGTCATTTTTTGCTATGCCCTTACATGGCAGAAGAGAAAAACAGTTTCCCTCAAGTTTTTTTTTTTTTTTTTTTTTTTTACAAGGACACTACTAATCTTATTCATAAGGGGCAGAAGCTTCCTGACATAATCACCTCCTAATGATCCCCACATCTTAATACCATCACATTGGGTACTGTTGTTGTTGTTTTGGGTGCCGTCGAGTCATGTCTGACTCATAGCAACCCTCATAGGATTTTTAATGGCTGACTGTTTTGGGATTGCCTTGGGAGTAGATTGCCAGGTCCTTCTCCCATTTTTGTGGTGCTGGGAATTGAACTTGGGACCTCAGAGACTGCAGCACAGCACTCTACCAACTGAGCTAAATCCCAGCCCACATTAGGTAATAGGTTCCCATATATGAATTCTGTGAGAATACTAACATTTAGACTATAGTAGACATGACATTAAAAAATGTGAAGAGAACACTGGGAGAGGGATATTATGCTGTCTTGGTTAAAAATATAAATTGGAATCATAGGAGGGCAACCCTAACTCTTCCAATTTACTACCCATAAGGTCTCAGCCAAATTATATAGCCTATATGTGCTTTTGTTTTCTCATCTATTTAATGGTCAATGCTGTTATTGTAAGGTGCTGTCAAGTTGGTGTCCTACTCATAGCACCCCTATGTACAACAGGTGAAAAATTATAGTCAATGCTTCTCTGCTATTCAAAGAGTTTTCAATGGCTGATTCTTTTTGGGAGTGGGCTGCCAGGTCCTTCTCCCAAGACTACAGAATCTAGTGTTCCCAGGTGGTCTCCCATCCAAGTACTAACCTGGCCCACCCTGCTTAGCTTCCAAGACCTGACAGGATTTGATGCCACAGTGGTATGACTGCAGACTTAATGGCCAACAATAGTCTCTCTTTTATTGGATTTAAGTGCATAATAGGAAACTTGCAAATAAAAAGCATTTAAAACAGTACCTGTCACAAGTTATTGTTGTTAGGTGCTGTTAAGTCAGGTCAGAATCATACTATCCCTATGTACAACCAAACAAAAAATTCCCTGATTCTGTGTCAGGCACATGATTCTGTTTTTGTTTAATTCTATTGTTGCATACACTGTATCAATGCATCTAGTTGACAGTTTTCTTTTTGTTGTTGTTGTTGACCTGACATTCTCTCAAACATGCTGTACTTCTCCAGGGATTGACCTTTCTGACTACATGTCCAAAATAGGTAAGATGCTGTCTAGCCATCCTTGCTTACAAGTAGCATTCTGGTTGCACTTCTTCTAGGATGGACCTTTTTTTCTTTTGGCAGTACATTCAGTATTCCTCTCCAGCACTATAATTCAAAAGCATCAGTCCTTCTCCTGTCTCTATTATTCAAAGTCCACCTTTCACAACCATATGATGTGACTGAAAATACATTGGAATGAGTCAGGTGTGCTTTTGTCTTCAATGTGACATCTTCACTTTTCAATACTTTAAAGAGCTCTTTTACCACAGCTTTCCCCAAGGCAAGGCATCTTTTGATTTCTTAACTGCTGCTTCCATGGGTGTTGATTGTAGAATCAAGCAAAGCAAAATCTTGGACAACCTCAATCTTTTCTCCATTTATTATGAAGTTGCTTACTGATCCAATTGCAAGGATTTTTGTTTTGTTGATGTTGAGTTGAAATCCATGCTAATGACTGTGTTCTTTGATACTCATCAGTAAATGTTTCAAATCCTCTTCACTTTCAGCAAGCAACTTTGTGTTATCTGCATAACACAGGTTGTTAATGAGTCTTCCTTCAATTCTGAAGCTGCATTCTTCTTCATAAATTCCAACTCCTCTGGATTATTTGCACATCACAGAGATTGAAGAGGTATGATAAAAGGATATAGCCCTGATGCATAGCTTTCAGAACTTTAAATCATGCAGTGTTTCTTTGTTTGGTTCGAACCATTATCTCCTGGTCTATGTACAGATTCCTCCTGAGAACAGTTAGGTGTTCTGGTATTCCCATTCTTCAAAGTGTTATCCATAATTTATTATGATCCACACAGTTAAATGCCTTTGCATAGTAAATAAAACATAGACAGACACCTTTGTCATATTCTCTGCTTTCAGCTATTATCCACCTGACATCAGCAGTGATGTCCCTGGTTCCATTCCCTCTGCGGAATCCAGCTTGATAGTCCAGCAGTTTCCTGTCTATATACAAGCTGCAGTCATTTTTGAATGATCTTTAAATTTTGCTTGCATGTGATATTAATGATACCATTTGATAATTTCTGTATTTGGTTTGATTGCCTTTTTTGGAATAGGTACAAATATGGATCTCTTCCAGTCAATTGGTCAGGCAGCTATTTTCCAGATCTCTTGGTATAAACACATTAGCACCTCCAGTGCTGCATCTGTTTGTTGAAACATCTCTATTGGTATTCCATCAATTTCTGAAGGCTTGTGCTCCACCAGTTCCTTCAAAGTAGCTTCCAATTCATCCTTCAATACCATTGGTTCCTGATCAAATGTAACCTCTTAAAATGGTCATCCACCAATACTTTTTGGTATACTGATTCTGTGTACCTCCTCCACCTTCTTTTGATATTTCCTGCATTGTTTAATATTTTACCTGTAGCATCTTTCACTATTGCCACTCAAGGCTGGAGTTTTTTCTTCAATTCCTTAAGCTTGAGAAAAACAGTGTGTTATTCCTGTTTGGCTTTCTATCTCTAGCTCTTTGCACATGTCATTAAAATATTTGATTTTGTCTTCTCAAGCTACCCTTTGAAATCTTCTGTTTAGTTCCTTAACATATCATATCTTCCTTTTACTTTAGCTGCACAATATTCAAGGGCAAGTTTCTGAGTCTCTTTTAACATGTAATTTGATCTTTTCTTTTTTTCCTATCTTTTTAATAACCTTTTGCTTTCCTCATGAATGATGTGTTTGTTGTCATGCCACAACTCATCTGGTCTTCTATTATTAGATTTTAACACATTAAGCCTGTTCTTTAAGTGGTCTCTGAACTTAGGTGGGATATACTCAAGCTCATACCTTAGCTCTAGTACACTTGTTCTAAAATTCTTCAGTTTCAGTTTGAACCTGAATACAAGCAGTTGATGGTGTGGTCTACAATCAGCACCTGGTCTCATTCTGACACTTGATAATGAGCTTTCTATTGTCTCTTTCCTTAAATGTAGTCAATTTGGTTCCTGTATGTTTCATCTGGTGAAGTTCATGTATATAGTCCCATTTATGTTGGTAAAAATATGTATTTATAATGAAAAGGTCATTGGTCTGACAACAGTCTATCATGCGATCTCCAGCATCATTTCTGTCACCCATGCCATATTTTCTTACTACTCAGCCTTCTTCTTTGTTTCCAACTTTTTCATTCCAATCAACAGTAATTATCGGTACATCCTGACTGCATGTTCAAGCTATTTCAATTTTCATGAGCTGGTAAAAATCTTCTCTATCTTCATTTGTGGGTTTAGTGATTGGTGTATAAATTTGAATAACAGTCATATTAACTGGCCTTCCTCATAGCCATATGGATATTATTCTATTACTGACAGCATTATACTTCATGACTGTAGAGCATTGTGCCTCGTGAGTATCAAGGATAGGCAAGATGGAGCCAAGCGGAACTGCTTAAGGCAGATACCTAAGTTGTTTTGAAAAAAAATTCCTTCACCTGAGTCCCCTGCTGTCCCTGATCCTCCTTCTCTTCCTGATCCTTCCTTGTCTCCTTCTGTTAAAACTCCTGCTTCAACCAACCTTGATTTGGTTCTCCAACAGCGTCAAGCCCTTCCTGGGCAACTCCATGATCTTTTGGGTGATTTGCCTTCACTCCCAGTTGAGTCTCCCCCAGGGAGAACAAACGGGATATCATCCTTGCAGCGACAAAACCAATCTGAGAAGAAAGGCAGAACTCGTCTCTACCCTGATCTGGGGATGCCCTCTCAGGATACCACTCCCAGTGGTCCACCCTTTCTATCCTCAGGAAAGGTGCCTCCCAGTGGCGAGTCTGGTATGGAGCCCCCTGGTCCACCACCTGCTTATCATGAAAGAGCTACAACTGTTTCTCCTTCTCCTCCTTCTGCTTGCTTACCTTAACACCAGACTTACCCAGTTAACCTCAACTCTAATCCTAACTGACACAATGTCTGGTACCCGTTTTCCTCACTTCTTGTTCATTGCTTTCCACTCTTTTATTTTAAAGTCATCTGCAATTATATTAGACCACTGTTCTGGAAATGTCTATTTCCATACAGTTAAAGCTAAACTTGTTTATGATGCTTTAGATAAAACCACACAGTCATGCATTAGCCTGAGGGTTCCTTTTTCTAAGTGAGACTCTAATCGATTATTCATTATTGTTGGGGTTTTAGCTCTAGCCTGGCTAAAGTTAGGGCCAAACCCTCAACATAATAACGTGGCCGATGTCGGGAAAGAAGGACCTCGGGAGACCTTCAGATGGTTGGAGAAGGACAGGGAAGGTTTATTGGGGTGCT
>VMDO01036153.1:0-15395 GCA_007922755.1 Pedetes capensis
TTTCGGACATGTAGTCAGGAGAGAACAATCCCTGGAGAAGGACATCATGTTTGGAAGAGTGGCAGGTCAACGGAAAAGAGGAAAACCCTCCACCAGATGGATTAACACAGTGTCTGCAACAATGGTCTTAAACATAAATAAGATGGTTTGCCTGGCACAGAATCGGCAAGTGTTTCGATCTGCTGTACATAGGGTCGCTATGAGTCGGACTTGACTCGACGGCACCTAACAACAACAACAACAACAACAACATAAGATCATACTTCACATGCATTGTTGTTGTTAGGTACCATCGAGTTGGTATCCTACTCATAGCGACCCTCATAGGGTTTTCAATGGTTGAGTCCTTCAGGATTGCCTTTGGAGTGGATTGCCAGGCCCTTCTCCCATTTTTGTGGTGCTGGGAATTGAACTCAGGGCCTCAGAGACTGCAGCACAGCACTCTACCCACTGAGCTAAATCCCAGCCCTCACATGTATTAGTGTTGTAATTTTAACGTATAAGAGAGTTTCTATAGATGATCATAGCTATACCATCCATAGCCCTTGTATTATTCATCCCTTCCATAAGAAATTTTGGATACACCACTCTCTGCCAAAGCTCTGCATTCCATAGGCACTTTGTTCCCAGGAATGACATATGATAATTTAAGAAACTCTTTTGCCTATGTGCCACTATCAGGATTGAATTTTCCTGCAGTACCAAAATGTTACCACTTTCAAATCCAACCAAGTCAAATCACCCACCCAAATTAGTATTTAATCCAAGAAACAGACTCATTATTCTCATCAGATTGGAATTTAGTACAGGGAACCCAGTGTTTACAAAGCTCTAATAAAAGCTGAATATCAGGAGTAATAGTGACACCACAGGAAATTTCAGTTAGGAACAACAGGATGCTGAAGCTCCATCAAGGAAGTGAGAAGATGCTACCACCACCTCCCCAACTCTCTGTGGACAACCACCAAGCTGGTGTCTGTCTAGACTCTAAAACACTGAGCCAGAGTATACCAACTGCCTCCTGACACTCAATCTCCATGACCTTACTTTCCAACTGAAATGGCATCGGGAATATAACCATTTCCTCACCTCCAAATCTCTGTTGAGTATATGCTATTACCAAGACATAATTTTCTTCCAGAATCTCAGCCACAATGGACTCTTGCCACTCTGCAGTGTCTGAGGCCCTGAGTTCAATCCCCAGCACCAAAAAAATGGGAGAAGGATGTGGCAGCCCACTCCCAAATCAACCATTGAAAACCCTATGAGGGTTGCAATGAGTTGGACAAGACTCAAGGGCACCTAACAACAACATCCTGACAAGAGCAGTATTCTCATATCTCCGGGTGACTTCTAACTGCAAGGGTCAAGTTTTCTGATTGTTCTTTTTTCAAACATTTGTCCCAGCTTACTTACAATAGCTACTTTTGAAAAGAAAGTAGAGTGAATCATTCAGTGACTCACAAAGTGGCTTTCTTTTTGTATGCTACTTAGCAAACCTAGACTTGAGTACTAAGTTGTATTCTATGTACTATGTAAAAAAATAAATAAATAAAAATTTTTTAAAAAGCTGCTATATTAGATTAGTAGGGCTGCCACGCAAAGTGCCATAAAATTGATGATTTAAAACAAGAGAGGAGCTGGGGTTTAGCTCAGTTGATAGAGTGCTGCTCTGTGCTCTCTTAGGCCCTAAATTCAATCCCCAGAACAGTCAAAATGGGAGAATAACATGGCAGCCCACTCCTCAAAATTATAATCCCAAAACAGTTAGCTGCTGAAAACTCTATGAATTGAAGAGAAGCACTGACATAGTGCTAGGTATGGTCCAGTGTCGGGGAGTGTTTCATGTTGTTGTATATAGAGTTGCTATGAGTTGGACCCTACTGGATGGCACCTAACAATAACAACAAAACAAAAGAAATGTATTCTCTCACAGTACTGGAGGCTAGAAGTCTAAAATCAAGGACCCAGCAGTGCCATGCTAACCTGTGAAATACTGCACAGAATTCTTCCTTGCTTTTTCCTAGTTTTTGGTCATCAATCCTTACTATTCCTCAACTCACAGATTTGCCACTCCAGTGTCTGCTCATGCAGTCATATGTTCTTCCTATAAGTCTGTGTCTCTTCTCCTCTTCTTAAGAGGATGCCTATCCTACTGGGATAGGGCCTACCAAAATGAAGAATGACCTCATCTTAACTTGATTATATCTGCAAAGGCTTTATTTTCAAATAAGGACACATTCACAGGTGTAAGGAATTAAAACTTCAAAATATCTTTGAATAGACAGGATTCAATCCATAAGAGAGGCAAAATGTCAGCAAGTCTCATATAAAGGGTCAGAATATTCAGTAACAAATTTTCCCCTTAGAGTTTCAAGGAAAATGAGAGGTGGTGGTATGTCATGGCTTCAAATGCGATCATGAGCTTGAGTAACTTACATTCATATATGCAATTGCATAAATAGAAAACATACATGTAAATCAAAATTGTAAACTGATTTAAAGAGACATAATTCCTAAGAAGGAGGAATAAATCCTCATTTAGATGCCTTTTTGTAGCACTAATTTTATCCACATAGATATAAAAATTTTTCTAAAAAGAGAATGGTTAATTGTCTCAATATAGACATCCAAAAAGATAAGATACTTACTATCCTTTTTTTTATAAACCTCATTTCAATTTCCAAGGTTCTAAATGTAATCTCTATTTTGACTTACTAACAAGAATATATAAAGACTGTTGTTAATTTATTCACTCAACAAATATTTATTGAGCACCTACTATTTGCTGAGTGTTTGATATTCAGCATTCAAAGTTAAGTAAAACAGAATCTCTGCTCCCAAGACACCTTTGACAATGTACTAGGAAGAATGAGTCAACATGGAGTGCAGTATTGCAAGTACTATAGAGATGTTAATAGCAGGATGTTATCAGATCAAGATAATAGCAAATAATTCACACAGGAGGTGGGGAAGTTAGGAAAATCGTCCTACACAAAGGAAGAAATTTTGAACTGAACCATAAAAAATACAAAGAGTTGGAAAGGATGACTTAGGCAAAGCCATAGTACATGCAGATACAATGGTGTGAGAGACAGCACAACACATTCTGGGAACTACAAGAAGTTCAGTACAATTGGATTAAAATGGGAAATAAAGATGTTAAGGGCATGGAAGGGCATAGCTATAATCAAAACAAGGACCAAATTATGAAGAATCTCCACAACAGTAGCAATGGAGAATGCAGTAACTTTAACCAGTTCTCACCTTCTCACCATCTATTCTCTTCTTCCATACACATGACTCTACTTTGCACTCCTTGGAATTAAAGAAGGTTAGGGTGGTTATGTGACTAGTGAACTTATATTCTTCCAAGTAAACCACAGGATATCAAACACTGGGCAATCCTGAGTCACAGCTCCCTTAGGGCCAGTCTTCTTCCAGGGCCACTAAATGTAGAGGTTCTGTGCCAAATTCGGTATGTGTCTGTGAGTAAGACAAGTAAAGGGGTATAGATCTCCAAGTAGAACAAGAAACTCTGTCCTAGCAGAAAATATGTATTAATTCTTTTGTGCAAAATTTATTCTGCTCATGTTGTTGTTGCTGTTGTTAGGTGCCATTGAGTTAGTGTCCAACTCATAGCTACTCTACATACAACAGGCAAAATACCATTGTCAGGGATTCTATGATATTCATAGGGTTTTTAATGGTGGATTGATTTTGGGGAGTGAGTTGCTGGGTCATTCTCCCAGGCCTATAGTACCTGTTGTTGCCAGGTGGTCTCCCATCCAAGTACTAACCAAGCCCGACCTTGCTTAGCTTCCTAGATCTGACACCACAGTACTATGGCTGCAGGCTCTGCTCGTGTAGCATTCTGAAATTCAGATCACAAGAATCCAAAAGAAAAATGTCCTCAGATGCCATGCACTTTCCATCTATCCATAAGTAGATCAAAAACCTGGCTCAATTCTTCCTGAGTACCACATGAAACATAAAGAAATTACTGAAATGGAGGTATTAAAGAAGTCAATAAAAAATCATTAAATATTTAAGTGTTTGGTGTGAACAAATAAAAGTGTACCATGGTGATGACCCATATAGTCACTAAACTAATTGGAAATGAACATTGTTGTTGTTGTTAAGTGCCGTCGAGTCAGTATCCAACTCATAGCGACCCTCATAGGGTTTTCAATGGCTGACTGTTTCAGGATTGCCAGGTCCTTCTCCCATTTTTGCGGTGCTGGGAATTGAACTTGGGACCTCAGAGACTGCAGCGCAGCACTCTACCAATTGAGCTAAGTCCCAGCCTGGAAATGAACATACTTGGAGCTAAGTCAAGTCTGTGATTTAGACGCTAGTCTGTGCTTTAGCCTTTAGGCTACTTGGGTAGTATGATCCTGAGTCTCTTAGTAACCATGGGCAAGCCACCACTTTCAGTATCTCCATTTCCCTTCACTAGCTTAACAGTGGAAAGGTTACTTTTTCCCTCAGAGAGATCACATGAGAAGTTTAGCAGAAGGATGTATTAAGCATTTTGGATCTCTTTCATACACAAAGCCTGCAGTTCAAACTAATTCCATATATGCTCAGACAGGGACCCGTAAATGCATTTGGTCTATACCAAGGGATGACTCTCCCATGTGTTACTGTTAAGAATGGAAGGACATGTATTAAAAATGCATAATTTAATCAAGATAAAACCTCTAACCAGTAGAAAATAGGCAGCCTTTATGTTATGGGATTTTTTTTTCATACTCTTGTCATTAGAGCTGCCACAATTTCTCATGGGTCTATCAAAATGAAAATTAATGTAAAGGAGAAGTTTTGAAAGATAAAATGAGCCTGCACATGAGGTCCTCAGAAAGGGCTAGCACTCCTCTAGGGTAAAAGCAGAGAAGCAAAAGCAGCATGACAGCAACCAGGGCTGTTACTATTCCCTCTTCCTGTGGAAAAGGACAAATTTGCAAGATAAGTTTTGCACTTCCTTCTTTGGAGCTCAATAAGTTATGTCATTGTTCCACTGAACCAGAGACCAAATAGTGGCAGACTATATAGTCCCATCAATAATACAGCATCAGCTTTCATCCACTCTCCACCTTATGTGTGGAGATGGAAAAATCAGTGAAAAGCTAAGTGATCATCTCAAGCCTTGTTGTGGTTCAATAAACAAGTACAATCTTCCAAACTAGACTTTCTGCTGTACAACGGGGAGTCCTGTTGGAATCCAATTCAGTCATGAATGAGCACACAGAAATTTCACTAGCGTTTGACTGACATGAGAATTGTTTGGGGGTTAAAGAGTTGAGCTGGGGAGGTGTCTGTAGCTCTTCTTATTTCTCTGTTTTGCTGTGAAAGAATGAAGAGCCATAGAAAAGGCAGCAAATGGAAAGAATAGAATGGTGTTTAGCTTATTGGCATCATTTTGTGATTAAGCTTTATAAAGAGAGGCTGCCTCTCTGCTCTTCCTCATTCAAGAGACAGACACATTTTCTCCTGCAGTGCCAGATGTTTCCCTAAGTTATGATGGTGAAACTCAAGGTTAAACAGATTCAGCCATATTGAGTTCCTCATCTATATACTTCAGTATGATTCCACTCATGGCAATTACAGTGACATAGTACAGGCTGAGAACAGGAAGCTCATCACCAATGTGAAGGCCTTCCTCCAACAGTGAGGGCCACCGACACTAAAGGCGGTGATACTAGTGCTGAATATGTTGTGGAAACATCTGGTACCATGGAGAAAGTTGGGGCTCACTTGAAGGGTGGAACCAAGAGTTATCATCTCATCTCCCAGCCAGTTGTGGTGGTACATGTCTGTAATCTTAGCAGTTTGAGAGGCTGAGGAAGAATTATGAGTTCTGGGCTAGCCTGGGCTATGTAGCGAGTTTGCAGCCAGCCCAGGCTATACGGCAAGACCCTGTCTCAAAAAAAAAAAAAAAAGAGTCATTACTTCTGCATCTTCTGCTGATGCCCCCATTTCTGTGGTGGGCATGAAACAGTCAAAATATAACAACTCCCTCAAGTTCATCACCAATGCCTCCTGCACCAAAAACTGCTTAGCCTCCCCCCAGCTGAAGGCAATCATGACAACTCTGACATCATGGGGTGACTCATATCCATAGTCTATGACATTACTGCCCCACTCCCCAGAATATGCTGCATAGCCTGGCTGGGAAACTGTGGCAGGATGCCACAGGGCTGCCCGGAGCATCATCCCTGCATCTATTGGCCCTGCCAAGACTGTGGGCAATGTCATCTCTGAGCAGAATGGGAAGATCACTGACATAAAACATCTCATACATCTCATGTATCTTTTTACAATACTAATTTAATGTTCAAATGATAATATTTGGATAAAGTAAAATATCAATTTTATCTATATCATTTTGACTTTTAAAGGGGAGCTATTAGAAATTTCAAAATTATATTTGAGTCTTTCATTTTATTTCCACTGGGAAGTGCTGTGTTCCACCAATCTTCTCCATTGGATACATAAAGAACTGAGGTCTAGAGTGCTTACGTAACTTGTTCCAGACCCAGATCTCAGTTCTTTATGTATCCATTAGAGAAGATTGGTATAACACAGCACTGTCAAGTACATATTTTGAATTTATATGTTCTTTTCTAGAGCTAGTGTTTAGCTCTGTTCGTAAAGTACCACTCTGAGGCCCTGGGCTCAAACCCCAGCACCTCAAAAACAGGAAAGGACCTGGCAACCCACTCTGAAAACAATCCTGAAATAATCTGCCATTCAAAACCCTATGAACAGTAGAAAAGCACTGACATAGCACTGAACATGGCACAGTGTAGGGCAGTGTTTCATTCTGTTGTATATAGGGTCACTATGAGTGGGACCCAACTCAAGAGCACTAAACAACAACAAAAATGTTCCTATCTTAATCAGCTCTGGCCACTAAAACCACACACACACACACACACACACACACACACACACACACACACAAAAGCATAGCCTGATTGGTTTAAACAACAGAAATTTATTCCTCACAGTTCTCTAGGATAGAAAATCCAAGATCAAGGTTGGGCAGGGTTTGGTTTCTGATGAGGTCCCCATTCCATGGCTTGCAGTTGGCCACCTTCTTGCTGTGTCCTTCTATGGCAGAGAGAAAGAACTCTTGTGTCTCTTCTTCTTATAAGGGTACTAATCACAATATGAAGACCCCCACCTTCATAACTTCATCTAAACCTAATTATGCCCCAAAGGCCCTACCTCAAAATACCATTATATTTCTGAATTGAAGCTTCAATGTGGGCCAGGTGCAGTGGCACGTGTCTGTAATCCCAGGGACTCAGGAGACAGAGGCAGCAGGATCACAAGTTCGAGACCAGAGGCAGTCTGCATAATTTAGTGAGACTCTCTCTCAAAAAGTAAAAAAAAAAAAAAAAAAAAAAAAAAAAAAAAAAAAAAAAAAAAAAAAAAAAAAAAAAAAAAAAAAAATGGACTGGAGGTGCAACTCAGTGGTCCAGCATGAGGCCCTGGGTTCAACCTCCAGTACCATGAAAAAAAAAAAAAAAAGCTTCAATGTGATTACGGGGGACATGCCTCAGACTATAGTAGTTGTCCTGTATTTGAAGAACATAATAATGTCAGAGACATAAATTTGAAAACTCTGCTTATCACAATAATTGTTCTAAAAGTGTTTTTTGTTTTGGATTGGTTGTTTTAGGGTGTGTGTGTGTGTGTGTGTGTGTGTGTGTGTGTGTGCACATGGGTGCACACACAGTACTAATGAAAATGACCATGCAGTGGTTCATGCCTATAATCCCAAAAACTCAGAAGACAGAGGCAAGAGGCTCACCAGAGGCAGCCTGAGTAATTTAGCAAGACCTTGTCTCAAAATAACAAGTAAAAAACGGGCTGGAGGCAAAGCTCCGTGGTAGAGTGCTTGCGAGGAATGTGTGAGGTCCTGGGTTCAGCCCCGTCCCCTCCCAAGTATGAAAGAGGAAAAGAAAAGAAAAGAAAAGAAAAGAAAAGAAAAGAAAAGAAAAGAAAAGAGAAGAGAAGAGAAGAGAAGAGAAGAAAGAGAGAGAGAAAAGAAAGAGAGAGAGAGAAAGAAAAGAAAAAGTTCATGTGGTGTTGAATTAAGTGTATATCCAGCTCATCTGAGCTTTAGCCCACTATCAATTTAGTCTCCCTGGGGCCGACTTAGGAACACTGACTCCAGAGCAATTCAGTTGTCCCTTGTCTGACTTACTAAGCACTTATTGAATGCCTGTAGTGTGTAAATTCTACATTAAGAGTTAAGAATGAGCAGAAAAGCAACCCTTCAAACTCAGAAGCTATTCTCTTATCACTAAGCCATCTTCAAATAAAATCTTTCTAGGAGAATGAAAAATAATGAACCAAGGGGTTAGGCAAAAGAAGTGTATGTGCTTGTGGGTTTAACTCAGTGGTGGAGCATTTGCCTAGCCATTTAGTTAATCCCGAGCCCCCACCCCAAGAAAAGTATATGTGCTGGACCATGAGGGATTAAAATAGGTAACAGGGAGATACATGATAGAAAAGGAGTCTTAAGCAGAAGGAGGATACATTTTCAGTTTGATAATTGATGCTCCTAATATTAATTCATATTTTAAAAGTATCTACCCCTGCTTTAAAAGGTGAAGAGTGAACAAATTGGCATTCTCAGCACTGGCTTGCAGGACCGTGTTCTTCCTAAAGCTACAAATGACTTTAAAGGCAGGGTGGATGTGTTCTGCCTTCTGGCTGTATTATGGATACTTTGTGAGATTTTAATTAATCATGTGGGATTACTGTCATAAGAAGACATTATCTTAAAAGTCTCCATTTTGTTGTGACTTGGCAATCCCATTTCAATTCAGCACCTCTAGCAGAGGCTGGACTATTTCTCAGGCCTGGATTCCAGAATTAGGTAAGCAATTGACTTTTCCCTCCTAAGTGCATGGTAAATGAGACAATGTTAATGACTATTTAATGACTTGTTAAATATATATTATACTGCCAATGTACTACCCTGAAAGAAATTGGTATAATATTTTGCCAATATTGCATTTTCTAAACTGGTAATAGAAAAATTTATCTTGCCAAATTCCATAGTATAAAATTTTGCATGTTCTTTCCATTTTAAATCTTTCTGCATTTATATTGTTTTCCCAATTCTAAGGTCCTAGAACACAAGAACAAAGACTCATAGCATAGAGCCATGTACATACTAGCTGCATAAAGATAGGATTCATTCTTTTTTATCCAAAGAAAACACAATCTATATTGGTTAAACCTGACATAATTTTTTCAATTTAAAAATAAGTTACTATATCTGTTGCAATTTACCCTTCATTTTCTGAATATTTTTTCAGTTCCCACCAAGGCTGTTTTATCATTTCTCAAGATGTTTTATGCCTTATGCAGAACTTTTCCACAGAAATCCTGGGGGTCAGTTATTCTCATTGTATAGATGAGGTTCCTAGAAGCTAGAGATGTTAAATAATATGTCCAAGGCCATAGCTTGTTATTTTTGCTGTTAGGTGTCGTCAAAGGTAAAAGCAATTAAATGTAAATGGAACCAAAACCAATGCAACTAAACTCTGTAATGTTTATCCTTCTCTTCTTTCTTCCTTCTCTTTCTTTTTTCTTCCTGTCTTCTTTAAATTTGGAATAGCTAACAACTTAGTTGGACATTTTTGCCCTTCTGTCTTGTTATTTCATTCAGTCTTGCAGCTATAAATATCATCTATTATGTTGATAACTACCAAATTTACATCTCCACCCAGGACATCTCCCCTGACCCCCAGTCTGCCATATCTAACTGCCTGTGTAGCATCTCCATTTGTTTCTCTAGTCATCTCAAAGTCCACATACCTAAAACTAAACTTTGATTATTTCCACCAACATCTGCTCATCTCATAATCATCTCTACCTAAATATGAGGCCAAAAACTTTTGAGTTGTCCTGAACTTGTCACTTTCTTCCATGCCATATACACAATCCTTACGAGGTCTATTTTCCAAATACATGCAGAGTCCAACTAACTCTCACAGCCTCCTCTACCAACAACCTAGTTTGCTCCCACTGTGGCATCTTGCTTAGAATGTTCTGACAGCCTCCTAGCTGGAATTCCATCTGGGCCCTTACCCAGGGCATTCTCTTGTCAAAGCAGTGGCCAGAGTGATCGCTTTAACACATGTCAGCTCAAGTCACTCCTCTGCTCAAAGTCCTTCAATGACTTCTCATTCTCCCTCAAAGCAAAATCCAAAGTCCTCAGAGAGACCTCAAAGCCCTACACAGTCTGGTTCCCCATGCCTTCTCTGCCTGCATCTCCTATTACAGCCCTCTTTCCTTATATTGGCCAGCTTGCTACTATTTCTCAGAGACACTAGGCACACACCTACCTTTGCCCTTGCTGGTCAACTCGCTTCTCCTTAGTGAAGGCTTCCTCGCTGCTTCATCTGAAGTTTGTAACTATTCATACAATTCCTATCGCCCTCCTTCAGTTTGGTTTCTTCTTGGTGGTTGTTGCTATCTAACCGTTCATATGTATATATTTGCATATTTATCATGTTTAAGGGCTATCTACCCATTTAGAGTATGGAGTGCAGGAATTTTTGTCTATTTTGTTCACTGCTATATCTCTAACACTAAGAATAAGTTGTATCAAGTAGATACTTGATAAATAGCATGAAAGGCAAGGAAGGCAGAGTGGAAGGGAAGAAGGGAGGAAGGAAAAGAAGGAAAGAAGGAAGGAAGGAAAGAATGTAAGGATTATAACACCAGGTTCCCTTCTCTGTGAAGTCCAGCTGACTTGTGACATTTAAGTTGCAGGCAGCATGAACCTACCCTATTGCTTCCTGAGTAAGTCTAGATAAACAGAAATCATCAGCCACAGTTGGGCATGGTGGGGCACATCTACAATTCCAGCGCTCGGAAGGTTAAGATAGGAGGATCAAATGTGAGTTCAAGGCCAGCCTAGTCTACATAGTGAATTCCAGGCCAGCCTGGGCTACAAAGTAAGAGTACCCATCTCAAAAATAAATAAATAAATAAATCAGCCTCTAAAGAATGAGTATTGTCTTCCTAACTAAATGCACATTTTAAAAGTGCCCACGTGAACCAATTGAACTATGAAATGGTTCCAATTTCTAAAAGCTTTCTTTTTAGGCAACAAACCAGGAACAAAGGCCAATGCCCCTTTACCTCACACTGTGTTAAACACAATGCTGGCTCTCGATAAATGTTAAATTGCAGCTATACGTCTTTAATTTCCCAAAACTAGTTTTTTATTTATCTTATTGTGGGTTTCAAGTGCCTGGACTTTTTCCAAATGAACTAAAATACCACCATCAGTAAAACTACCTCTCATTACCTGTGTTAATCTCATCTCCTTCTCTGCATTCAATAATACCATCTGCAGCAATTCCAGCTGTGAGAAAGAACAAGAGATGGAGCAGATCTAGCTCAGAGACTACATAAACTAGAGTAACACTTTTTACAGGGACAAGGAATCTGCAATGCACAATAGACACAGCTAGATCCACTGAAAATATTCAGGCAAATGGGGTCTTAGTCACTCAGATTTTAACATTTCATCATCCATTATTTTTAAAGTTCATGTTTATACTATGTCAAAATACCCAATATAACCTAGGGCTAAATTCATTTTTTTAATATTTTTATTAAATAATACCCTGTATTATAAAAGCAGATCCTACATCAAAGTGCATATGGCCTAAATTTTCAGCAGAAGCTTCCAGAACCACATATCATATTTCTGAATAGGGGTATGCAAAACCGTAAGAAAATAGCAGGCACAACATGCCATATGGTCAGTGCTCCAGAAATGTTAGTTCCCTCTGTGCCCCCTCAAGGAAAGAGCCAGGCTGGCCCAGCTCATTCGTACTTGGCATTAGAATTTCACAGCAGTTCCCTCATTGGGAGGAGCCGCACCTGGAGACAGTCCTGACCCCTGCTGCCTTCTGAGGGCTCCGTGAAGCTACTGAAGCTGAGTGAAGAATGGGTTTTCTTCCTCTTCAGATTGACAAACAAGGTTGTACTTATTTAGGATGACACATGCACAAGCTCAATTAATACTCAATGGACAAAGATGTGATTTATTTGAAAGTTATCCCTACTGTATAGGGAAGGGCTGTGCATGATAAGCAAGTAGGTCTCCCCCACACCAGCTCCCTCCTCTGCCTGCACTTGCGCTAGCGCTCTGCCACCCCTCCTCTCTCTCCCTCCTGCTCTCTGTCCCTCCCCTCTTCTCTCTCTCCCCCTCCTCTCCCCCCCCACACACACCTTTTCCACCCTCACCAGACCCCACCATTTACCTGAGCATCAAGGACCCTATGAGGGTCGCTTTAAGTCAGATACCGACTCGACAGCACCTAACAACAACAACAATGTGTCTGACATATGGGGTGGTCAGACAAAGTACAGGGTACACAAACAAGTTAATTTTTTTTAGTATAAGTATTTTATGGAACATATTTATATTAAAATTTTTCAATTTTTAATCTAAAATTCACATTTAAAAGGGCATCCTGTCTTCATACATTGTATACCTGGCATTCTACTTCACTATCCCCTTTATCATCTTCTGTCATCACCCCAGTTCCTTCGCACTGAAAGCTGGTCTGGGGTTGGGGATCAGCCAAATCAGCTGGGGAAGTGGATGTCAGAACAAAAAGGGTTTAAGGAGGACATAAGAGCAAACTAAATCAAGAAGAATATACACTGGACAAAAGAAAAATTAGCTATGAAAGGGAAAAGGGAAAAAGGGTAAAGTTCCAATCACAGGGAATGACATGACCAAAGGTATAGAGGCACAAAAATCTGTACATGCTACAGAAAATATGATTTGCAGCATTACTGGATAGAAAATATAGTACACACAGCAGTAGTGGTGAAAATGACAACATGGTAGGAGTGGATCAAACCCTGTGTGCCAAGATCAGGGACCTGGTGCTGTGAAGCACGTGAAAGGTTTCGAGCAGCAGACTGATGTGATCCAGTTTTTTTTTAAATAAATCCTTTAGATAGCATTATTTAAAAAAAATAGTGTGAGGAAGATAAAATCAAGGGCAGAATTACTTCCTAAAAGACTATAATAGGGCGGAGATGTTAAGAAACTGAATTGAAGTTATGTGAAGTTATACTGATGTCTCCATAAAATAAATAGAGTTCATTACTGAAAGTTGTTTTTAAAGCAAAATTCTGATATTGAAGCCATATTTTTCTCATTCATTTTACATCTATGAAAAAAATCAGTCCCAAGACACATAAAACAAATTTGTACTTCAGAGCAAAGATCCACCTTCCAATGGGAATGAAGAAATAAAACAGGAAAAAGGATAAGATAACATTAGTCATAGTATACAGGCTTGTACTCTCTAGATGTTGTTGTTAGGTGCCATCGAGTAGGTATCTGACCCATAGCGACCATCATAGGGTTTTCAATGGCTGACTGTTTCGGGATTGTCTTGGGAGTGGATTGCCAGGCCCTTCTCCCATTTTTGGGATGCTGGGAATTGAACTCGGGACCTCAGAGACTGCAGCACAGCACTCTACCAACTGAGCTAAATCCCAGCCCACTTTCTAGATAGACAAAAGAAACTAGCAAGCCTGCCTATGAAAGGCCAACTGAGGCTAAAGGTAGGCCAAAAAGGAAATGAGAGACTCACTATCATTGTTGCCTACAAAAGGCGAGGACAAATGAATTTTCAAAGTCCTGCAATTTTTCTATTTTCTAGAATTGTCAAGGAATACAGCCTGCAGCTGTACCACTGTACCACTGTGGCATCTGATCTTGTCAGATCTTGGAAGCTAAGCAGGATTTGGTTTGGTTTGTACTTGGATAGGAAACTGTCTGGGAAAACCAGGTGCTGTAGGCTTGGGAGAAGGACCCGGCAACTCATTCCAAAAAAAGAAAAACAATCAGCCATTGAAAACTTTATGAATAGCAGAATAGCAGAGAGGCACTAACAAAAGTGTTGTGCTATTTTACATAGAGTCGCAGTGAGTCAGACACTAACCGGATGGCACGTAACAAAAACAAGGCCTTCCAGCAAATTAAATATCCTATGTGTTAATAAAAAAAAAAAAAATCTTACATATTAATCTCATACAAAGTTGGCAAAAAATACTTAAATGCAGTGTGGCATTTTAAGTTTCTCAAAAGCTCTTAAGCCTCCTGAAGTTATTAGCATAACCTGAAGTTATGTAACATAACCTCATTTTATAGTTAGCATAGCTGATTCAAAGACCTTATCCTCATTTGTCAGATAAAAGGGGTGTCCTGTTTTCCAGGGTTTTTCCCCCTCTAAAATTCATATTGGGAGAAGAACCTAGCAGGCCACTCCCAAAAAACCAATCAGACCTTGGAAGCTCTGTGAATAGCAGAAAAGCACTGATATAGTGCTGGGCATGGCACAGTATCAGGTAGTGTTTTACCTGTTGTACATAGGATGGCTATGAGTCAGACTCAACTCAATAGCACTTAATAACAACAACAATACTCACATGGAAATTCAATCCCCAGTGTAACAACATCAGAAGTTGGGGGCTAATGGCAGATATTTAGATCATGAGGGATCCACTCTTGTAAGTGGATTAATGCTACCATATGAAAGGCTTGTGGGAAAGGGTTTGCTCTCTCATGCTCTTCCACCATGTGAAGACATGCAGAGTTCAAGGTGCCACCCTGGAAGCAGAGACTAGACCTTCATCAGATAACCAAACCTGTTAGTACCTTGATGTTAGATTTCCCATCCTTCAGAACTGTGAGACAATTCTTTTTCCCTTATAAATTACTCAGAATGTGTTATTCTGTTGTAGATGCACAGACTTATACAGAGTGAAACTGAATTTTTCTTCCTGAAAGTCCTATAAAGTGAGTTGTTGTTGTTGTTGTTGTTGTTGTTGTTAGGTGCCATTGAGTCATGTCCGACTCATAGCAACCCTTATAGGGTTTTCAATGGCTGACTGTTTTGAGATTGCCACAAGAGTGGATTGCCACATCCTTCTCCCATATTTGTGGTACTGGGAATCGAACACAGGACCTCAGAGACTGCAGAGTGTCGCTCTACCAACTGAGCTAAATCCCAGCCTATAAAGTGAGTAGATATATAAAAGTATTGATAGACAATATTAGAACTTCAGGATTTGGGATTTCAAGATCACATTTCCATAAGAATATCACATCACTTATGGTTTTGTGGATTTCCAATATTCAAATCTTTAGTAAGATGCACTAAGCAGTATTTTTTCTCATTTGATGATTAGAAAGTATATTAATATATCAGACTTCTTTAGAAGCATAATTATGAGGATCAATTATATTTATAGGTATAGACAGAATTACTAATAAATAAAACTCTGATTAAGGCCATCTCAAATAAGAGAGAACACATCTTTTA
>VMDO01036154.1:0-15406 GCA_007922755.1 Pedetes capensis
AAAAAAAAAAAAAAAACTAAAATGAAACACTTACAAATGATATCTGCCTCTCACTGGTCCCCAGAATTCAATGAGTATGCAAATTCTTACTAAGGCTCTCTCTCTCTCTCTCTTTTTTAAAATAATAATATGGTTATTTGCATAGGTTCAATAAGAATCTTTTCCCTTTTTTTCTTTTGTTTTTTTGGTGGTACTGAGGAACTGAACCTGGGGCCTCATGCATGCTTTTTACAAGTGCTCAACCACTGAGCAGTTCTCCTAGCCGATTTTTTACTTTGTATTTTGAGATAGGTTCTCACTAAATTCTGCAGACTGCCTCCAATCTTAAACTTGTGATCCTCCTTGCCTCTGTCTTCCAAGTTGCTGGGATTAAAGGTGTGCAGCACCCTACCTTCCTCTCCCCTTTCTTACTAGGATATAATTGAACGAATTGATTATACAAGCAAATACTTATCCCAAGGGTCATATTTGAGAATGATGGTTACTGAATCAGGTATGACAAGTCATTTTAAGGAACTAAGATTGGCTATACTTGTAGGTCCGATGTCTATGATGCCCTCTCCTCAGCAGGTCTATGTTATTAAGGGTTAAATTGTGTCTCACCAAAAGTGCTATGCTGAATTCTAGATGTACTTAGTTAAGAAGACATAATGGAGTAGGGTGAACCTCTAATCCAATGACTGGTGTCCTCATAAAAGGGGGAAATCTGGACATCAACATGCACATCAAGAGAATACCATATTAAGATGAAGGCAGGCATCTACATGCCAAGGAATGTCAAAGATTGCTGGCAAACAAGAAGGTAGAAGATATATGACAGATTTTCCTACACAGCCTTTAAAGGAAAGCAATACTAATTTCAGACTTTCTGGTCTCTATAACTGTGAAACAATAAATTTATGTTGCTCAAGCTACCCAGTTTGCTGTAGTTTGTTATAGAAGCCATAGCAAATTAAAATATATTCTAAAGAAAGGTATACCCCCTGTCCAGCTCCAAGTAGCTACCTCAGAACCACTAGAATGTCTTGCCTGTTAAGAATGTTTTTGTTTACCCATGGCCTTGGCAAAACCAGATAGTTTATGCTAATAATGTGATTTATAGCAGGAGCCACTAGCTTGACCTTTAGAGGGCCTGGAAACAGTAAATAAAATTCACATTAAACTAGTTAGTTTTTTCTTATACAGCTCTAGAACTGTGAGAAATGATTGCCAATAATTTTTTAAATGGTAAAATATATTTAACATAAAATTTACCATTTTTACTATTTTTCAAGTGCACAATTCAGTGGTATTAAGTACATTCATAACATTGTACAACCATCACCACTAATCAATTTCAGAACTTTTTCATTCTCCCAAAAGAAAGCCACCATACAATAACTTCATTCCCTTTTGCCTCTAGGGACTGGTACCATGAATTTGAATGTTATAACTACCTCACAAGTAGAATCATATAATATTTGTCTTGTGTCTCTCTTCTTTACCTTTGCATAATGTTTTCAAGGTTCCTCTATGTTGTAGAATATATGAAAAATTTTCATTCCTTTTTATGGGCTAACAATATTACATTTATGTATATAGCATATTTTTTACCCATTCATCTAATAATGGACACGTTAGATCAGGATGGCCTAGAACTTGTGATCCTCCTGCCCCTACACCACCATCCCTGGCAACAATTTTTTGATGAAATTAAATTGCAGCTACAATGACTAACTTTAACTCCACCTCTCTTCCCATTTTAATGTGAATGACCTCAAAGTCTACAGTTTCCAAGATGACAAAATGCATCCCTAAGTGACTAAGCTTTATAAAAAGAAACCTATGATTCCTTATAGCATTCATACTGTTTAAAATTACAAAGTGTCTTCGCTATATTATTAATGGTGACTTCTATGGAAGACACTGATATGATGAAATGTCAACATGCTGCTAATTGTTGTTGGGTGCTATCAAGTTGTACGACTCATAGAGACCCTCATAGGGTTTTCAATGGCTGGCTGTTTCAGAAATGCCAACAAGCTGCTAAGGACACAAGAAAAACAATACTATTAAAAAAAATGCATTCTCAGAACCTAAGAGTAACTCAAAGAAAATGAAGTCATATTCTAAATACAAAGGCATAAGCCAGTTGTGGTGGTACACACCCATCACCACAGAAGCAAATCCCATCAGAAGTAATCCCATCACCAAAGAAGCAAAAGTAAGTGGACTGCTGCAAGTTTGAGGCCAGCCTGAGCTCTACACGGAGTTCCAGCAGCCAGGGATACATAGTGAGACCCTGTCTTAAAAAATGAATCAATCGGGCTAGGGGTGCAGCTCAGTGGTCCAGCACTTGCAGAGCATGCAAGCACAAGGCCCTGGGTTCAACCCCCAGTACCGCCAAAAAAAAAAAAAAAAAAAAGAATCAATAAATACATACATACATACACACAAAATCAAACCAAAGCAAGAGATATATGGTAGGATAATCTGTTGACATTTGCTAAATATAAGCATGACTGAAATAGCCTTTTAAATACCCCAAAACTTAAATTTATTCATAATAAAAAGTTACAGACCTTTTCAAATGTCATCCTTCACAGTATACTCATCAATGTGAATACATAAAATCTACAACACACACATATAACAGGTTTTACATTACTTTATAGAAAATCCAGGACTCTGATTTCTAATAATAAAATGAATGAGAAAATTCCAAGGAATAATTTAAGATGGTAAAGAAAATATAAAAGTATATCTTGGTTAAAGCATGTAACTAAGTGAATGCAAGATAGCATTCAAATATTTCACACTTTTAAGTAGTAAACCAATGTCAATGAAAAACAACCAAATCTACTGCAATAATAGAAAACATAAAGAAATATACACTTGGTTAAAGCAGAAAAGATATAAAAAGCAGATCAAAAATGTTAATGTCTTGAATAGGTAATAGATTTATACAGTTCAAAAAAAAATTTTTTAAGGACATAGTGGTACACACCTGTAATCCTAGTACTTGGGAGGCTGAGGCAGGAGGATCACAGTTAGTTTGATGCCAGCCTGGGTTATAGTGAGTACCAAGCCAGTCTAAACTACAGAGTAAGACCCTGTCTCAAAACAAAAACAATAAAAATTTTAAATAAAAAATGATACACAATTTCAAACCTTTGTATATATTCAAAAGAATTGAAAACAGGACCTCAAAGAGAAACTTAATTGTACATCCACGTTCACAGCAGCATTATTCACAATAGCCAAATAGTGGAAACAACCTAGCTGTCTAGAGGTTAAGTAAAATGTGGCATATACATGCAATAAAACATATAGCTTGAAAAGGAAGGAAATTCTGATATAAGGTACAACATGGATGAACCTTGAGGACAATGTGCTAAGTTAAATAAGCCAGTCATAGAACGAAAAATATTGTATGATTCCATGAGGTACCTAGAGCCAAGTCCAATTCAGAGACAGAAAGTAGTAGAATAGTGGTTGCCAGAAGCTGGAGGGGTGGCAAGGGGACAAGTTAATAGAGAGTTGTTTAGTGGATATGGAGTTTTAGTTTTGCAAGATAAAAAGAATGCTGAAGAATAGTTATACAGCAATGTGACTATACTCTGAATGAACACTGCTGAACTTTGTTAAATTGGTAAATTTTATGTCTATGTTACCACAATTTGAAACAAAGAAACTCCCTGTCACTGTTACCTAGCCACTCCCTAGTTCCTATATGACCCACTCTCTGAAACCACTTTTATTACTTTACCCAGAATTTCTGTATGCATACACAAGTAAATATAATAAACTAACCACAAGGATTGTTCTACAATGTTGGTAGAGTGCTGCTCTGCATTCTCTGAAGCCCTGGGCTCAATCCCTAGCACTGCAAAAATGGGAGATGGACTTGGTAGCCCACTCCCAAAACAATCCTGAAGGCATCAGTCAATGAAAACTCTATGAATAGCAGAGAAGCACTGACAATAATGCTGGGTGTGGCACAGTGTTGGGGAGTATTTTGTTCCATAGGACATAGGGTCACTATGAGTCAGACTTGACTCTATGGCACCTAATAATAACAAGAGTTACATAGACATAGCACTAGAGGGTCATCTAGACTGTTAGTACAGGTATATTCACTGTCAATCCCAAATTTGCAGTGCTAAGGTTGAACCCAGGGCCTCATATATGCTCCATGCACTCCATTACTGAGTTGCCTTTTTAAATCTTTATTTATTTATTTATTTATCATCTGTAATAGAGTCACATTATGTAGTCCAGGCTAGACTCCAACTCACCATTACTCCGCTTCAGCCTGTGGAGTGCTGGGATTATAGGCATGTACCACTATAACTGTAGCTTCCTATTTTAACAATGTATCTTAGAATTCTTGCAAACACAGGAAGCTTTAACACTTAAGAGCAACATTTTAATAAGAACTTTAATGTGTAGCAAAGCTTTATTATATTAGAACTCACCAATATCTGGTGGACATTGCCCACTGTAAGGAAACCAATTTCGTTTTACAGTGAAGGGACTTTTCCTGTTGCTTGTTGAACCAGTTCCAAGCTGCCCATTACCACCAAGCCCAAAAGAGTAAATTCGTCCTGATGAAGGAACAAATGCAGAAGTATGCTGTCTAGAATGAAATGATAGAAAATCTGAGGGTTATGTTACCTTCTAAACAATTTATGTTGAGAAAAACATAGCAAATTTAACTGATACAACTTTCCTCCTCAAAAATAAATAAAACCATTGTAATTCTAAAACTTCTTAACAAAATATTAACCATCTTAACTACACAAAATGAATGCAGTATCACAGATGTAAGGCTTGTGTAAGCACAGTCCAGTAAGTGCCCAAATTTAAAAAGGCCCCAATCTATAATAAAATCCCTTATAACAGATGATTCAGCACCAGAGTAGCATTTAACCAAAGTCTGAGGAAGTCTTCCTTCCTTTTCTCTAGTTATCAGGTTCTAGCCTAGAGCTATGGCCTATGAAGGCCCCTATTTGGGAGCTACTCTAAAGGTTTAGGCTAAGAACTGGGTAGGTAACCCAGGACCAATCACAACAGAAACAACATTTCCTTTCTTCCCAGGAAACTGATGCCTGTATGGAGGTACCAAGACTCTTCCAGACACTGCAGGATCAAAGCTGAAGGTGACCCATAAATCTACACTTCAGGAATCTATGCCCAACCCCCTCTGATGTTTTACTATGTTTAAGGAATGAGTTAAATGTGATTATCCAATTTAGGCCTCATATTCTTCAGTCTCAGGTTCTGTCTTTAGTGAAATCTAGAACATTCTCAAGGACTTTCTAAAAATAATCTTTCACCCACTCATTTCTCTTGAGAATAGAATTGAATAGAACGAATGTTGGATCTTCCCACTATGTATCTTAGAAGTTTCTTCATCTCTCTTTTATCTCTATCCCCTTATAAATAATGCCCCTGGATCTAACTTTCAAATTACTTTTCTTTTTAGGAATGTGTCCAACCTGCAGTTTTGCCCATCTGTGAATTTTAAATTTCAATGACTATATTTTAGTCCCATTTCTAGTTTTTTTCCACCAACCTAACAGCCTGTTTCATCAAAAAACTTTGTATATTGTGAATTATAATATACACACGCCAATTCAGAACTACTTTGCACTAAATTTCTTGGATTATAAATTATTAAAGTATAAACTCAAGCCCTAAATCTACCCTAGGGCACCCCCATGGTTACAAATTCTCACAGGAATTCCAAACCAGAGAACAGAAAGGTCTGTTTATGCCAGCAGGGGAGTATTTCATTATTTAGCCTCCCTTCCCAAGAGGTGGTTTTATTGAGAGGAGGTGGGGTTCTCAGGGATCACTCCTACTTCTATCCCATCTTAGAGCACATTTCCTGCCCCAAATCTCTTTACCATTTGTGGTTTATTGTTTATAAAAAAAAATTGCTGAAATCTCTCCTTTCGCTATATACCCATACGCTATTCAATATGACTTCTGCAGCTGTTCCCACCATGATAAGGAATCTCTCCATGTCCGAAATCTGGAGTTCTGATCTGTAGTTTGCTTTGAGCCAAGGGAATGAATCAGAAGTGATAGTACCTCAGTTCTGAGCCTTGAGGATTCACAAATGGCTTTGAACTCTTTCCTTCTTTATCTTTAGGAATCCTGCTCTATCATCATGAGAATGACCCAAGTTTAGCAGCTGCAGGATGAATTTACAATCTGGAACAGACAAGTTGTCCTAGTTGGAGCTACCCTAGACTCCCTGTTCCTAACCAGATCATCAGCTGATCATCTGAGTCTAGCTAAGAGAACAGCCCAGTTTTGCCTAGCAAAAATTACTGAACCACACAGCACTATTAGCTAAATAAATAATTGTTTTAAGCTGCTATGTTTTGGGGTGGTTTGCTAGGCAATATAATCTAATTAATATATTACCTAGACTGGTGAATTCTTTCAGTGTGGCTCCAGAGTCAATACAAACCAATACCTTTGGTTTTCATATGTCTTTGTTATTGCTGTAAGCAATTCCTTTATTCCCTAGCAAATTTGGCTATGCTATTTAGAAGGTGCTTGGATTTAAGAAAATATTCAAGTTAGCCAGTCTGCCATATTACTAGAAAATAAGTAGATTCTAATGCCATCTTAAGTTACAGTCAGATAAGCCAATGTCAACCAAAAACTTTTAACAATACCCTTTTAACAACAAAAAAAAAAATCAGAAATAGAATCTTTACACATAAAATCGACAAATTGCTCTGGTTGAACAAGGGTTTAACATTGCCTATTCTTTCTCCATCAGGAAGTAGCATTGTAACATCTCAAAGGAACATGTTAATACTATGAAAACTACCATAATAGTAGGTTGTTAAATCCTCCCCGAACTAGTCTACAAAGTAAGTGGCTTTTAATTCTGACTGCGTAATAGAATCATCTAGGGGTGAACCATGGGCTGGGATTTAGCTCAGTTGGTAGAGCACTGCTCTGCAGTCTCTGAGGTACGGAGTTTGATTCCCAGCACCGCAAAATGGGAGAAGGCTGTGGCAACCCACCCCCAAGGCAATCCCGAAACAATCTGCCATTGAAAACCCTATAAGGGTCGCTATGAGTCGGACTGGACTCAGGACACCTAACCTAAGGGGTGAACCAAGGCAATAATATGTATATACTAAAAAAATAAAAAGAAAGAAAGAAAAAAAAAAAAAACAAAGACAAAAAACTCTCCAAATGACAACTGTGTCAAGTCAAGATTCAGAGCTACTAAACAAAACTATCTGAAGCCCTCAAGTTGATATAAATAAAAATCTCAAAAATACTCTATTATACCTACTAGAAAGATAGCTTTCTTTCTTTTGGATCATCTCTTTGATAGACTCACATTTTTGGCAGTGCTTATTTCAGGAGGTTCTTAACAATTATTTAACAAGGAAATAATACTGACCATCTATCTACAAGTCAAACTGGTCAAAATACCAGATCTCTACCCACAGTATATTCCCTCTGTAGGGTAAGTCCTTGGATTCACTCAGTATATAACTGAAATGCCTCTTTAATTCAATAGTTACCCAAATAAAATTGCTAAAAAGAACTGGATTTACAAAGCTAAGAATAACTATTCAAATCGTGTACATTTTAGCTGCTAAAAATTTAAAAATAGCCGAGCTGGGCCAATCACAGTGGCACATGCCTATAATCCCAGCAACTCAGGAGGCAAAAGCAGGAAGATCACAAGTTCAAGTCCAGAGGTAGCTTGGGCAACATAATAAGATTCTGACTCAAAAAATAAAAAGTGGGCTGGGGGGTGTAGGCTAGTGGTAGAGTGCCTGCAAAGTATGCACAAGGCCCTCGGTTAAACTCTTTACTGCCAAAAAAATAAAAAATAAAAAAAACTGAGCCAGATGTGGTAGCACATGCCTGAAATCCCAAAGATTTGGGAGGCATATACAGGAGGATCAGAAGTTCAAGGGCAGGAGCAGGGGCAGGGGCAGGGGTAGGGGCAGAGGCAGAGGCAGAGGCAGAGGCAGAGGGAGAGGAGAGGCCGGGCACGGTGGTGCATGCCTGTAATCCCAGCGGCTCTGGAGGTGGAGGCAGGAGGATCGCAAGTTTGAGACCAGAGGCAGTCTGCGTAACTTAGCAAGACCCTATCTCAAAAAGTTAAAAAATGGGCTGAGGGTGCAGCTCAGTGGTCCAGCACTTGCAGAGCATGCAAGTGTGAGGCCCTGGGTTCAATCCCCAGTACTACAAAAGGAAGGAAGAAGGAAGGAAGGAAGGAGGGAGGGAAGGAAGGAAGGAAGGAAGGAGGGAGGGAGGGAAGGAAGGAAGGAGAAAGAAAGAAAGAGGGAGAGAGAGAGCGAGAGGAAGGGAGGGAAGGAGGGAGAGAGGGAGGGAGGGAGGGGAAGGAAGGAGAGAAAAAGGAAAAAGGAAGGAAGGAAGAGGGAAGGAGGGAGGGGAGAAAGAAAAAGAAAAGAATTTAAAAATGGATAGTCTTAAATAATCTGTGATATTTCAAAAGGGATGGATGAAACATTTCACCTGAAAAAAACATGATCTAAATTTACTACCCAGTAATATTAAGCCTGCAGCTATAGCCCTGTGGCATCCAATCCTGTCAGATCTTGGAAGCTAAGCAGGGTTGGGCTTGGTTAGTACCTGGATGGGAGACCACCAGGGAACACCAGAAGCTGTAGGCTGGGAGAAGGACTTGGCAACCCCCTCCCAAAAATCAATCTGCCATTGAAAACCCTATGAACAGCAGAGAATCACTGACAATAGTGTTTCCCATGTTGTACAGAGGGTCGCTATGAGTCGGATACCAACTCGACGGCACCTAACAACAACAACAACAATATCAAGCATGCACATTTTGGTTGTGGCCTGACGGTGGCTGAGCAGCATGTATTCCTCATACCGTAACTTTTGGTTCGGTCAACAGAGTTTCAGTCAATGTGATGTAAGCAGAAGCTTAAGATGTACATGTGCAGCTGAGTTTGACTTTTTATGCATTCTCCATCATTGTTGTTCTTGTTAGGTGCTGTTGAGTTGGGTCTGACTCATAGCGACCCTCAAAGGGTTTTCAATGGCTGATTGTTTCAGGAGTAGTCTACCACGTCCTTCTCCCACTTTTGTAGTGCTGGGGATCAAACCCAGGGCCTCAGAGAGTGCAAAGTAGCACTCTACCAACTGAGCTAAACCCCAGCTGTCCACCTTTAAGAGAATAAAATATGCAAGAGGAAGCTTTCTGCTTTTATAAACTAAGTTTAAGAATGAGACATGCAACAAAGCCACTGCAGCTGAACACTGCCTAGACAAAGCCACCTCAATGAATAGGCAATATGAAACATAGCTCACTTAGTCAACCTGCAGCGTAAATATGAGCCATTTTAGCTAACCCAAGACCTGAAGAACGAGTTCAACTGAACCAAAGAAGCAAAAACAAATATTTCTCATTATATCTCACTGACACGCTCTTTGTACGCAATAGACCAATATATAAACTTTTTACCAGTAAGTTTAAAATTTAAGCTAAATGGAAAAATTCTTACAAAAAATTAACTTCCAAATAACTGACTTAAAAAGAAATAATAAAATCTATTATAGAAACTGAAGAACTTATAACTATTTATAGTCATTAAAGAAGAGTGCTTTTAAAATTCCAAAAAAGAAAATGCCAGGCACAGACGGCTTTAATGACAAGTTCTAACAACCATTCAAGCTGTTTTTTTTTCCTCTCTCTTTCCCCCCAAATTCTTGGGGTCAAACGTAGAGTCTCAAGCATGTTAGGGAGGTACTCTACCACTGAACTATTACATCTCTTGTCCTTCAAGCTATTCTATTTCAAAACAATAAAAAAGAATACACTGCTCAATTTATTTTATCCGACCAGAATAACCTTGGTAACAGAAGCCCAACAAAAATAAGGGAAAATTGTAAATCAAGCTCATTGACAAACATAAATATAAGTATTAAAACAAAATACTTTCACAAACCAAACCTAGCACTATATATAAAGATAATACATGATGATCAAACAAAAGTTATTCCAGAAAAACAAAGCTGTTGTTAACTAGAAAATCTATCAATATAATTTGCCACATTAACAAAGTAAAGCAGAAAAGTAAATCATCTCAGTAGACACAGAAACAGCAACATTAAAAATTTAATATCTAAACCAGACACTGTGGTACATGCCTGTAATCCCAGCAACTCAGGAGACTATAAGGCAGGAAAACAGTGAGATGGAGGCCAGAGGCAATGTGGGAACCTAGCAAGACCCTGTCAAATATTATATAAACATATATATATAAACATATAAACATATATATATACAAGAAACATATATAAACAATATATAAACATATATAAAAAGGGGCTGGGGGGTGCAGCTCAGGGGTAGAGTACTTGCTTGCCTAGCATATGCAAGGCCCTGGCTTCAACCCGCGAGTAGTGCCAAAAAAAAAAAAAAAAAAAAAAAAAAAAAAAAAAAAAAAAAAAAAAAAAAAAAAAAAAAAAAGGTTCAAGAAAAACTGGGAATAAATGAGAAATTTCTTAATTTGACAAAGGGTATCTACAAAAATCTTACAGCAAGCATAATAGTTAAATTGTAAAATACTGAAAGTTTTCCAACAAAGAAGACATGATATCTTGCTTATGAGTGCTTCTAGTAAACATTAGTATATACTAGAGTACCAACCAGCAAATTAAGGCAAGATGATTACACAAATGTAAGATACAAATAAAGCTGCATTAATTCACAGATGAAATGATTGTGTACATGAATAAATTATACTAGTTCAGCTAGGTGGCTATACCTAAGTGCCATGACATATGACACTTACTTTATGGCAATATTGGAATGATAGAGCAGAAAGGTGAAAGATTTTCAAAACTGGAGTTAGACAGGAGGATTCTAGGAAAATGGTGAAGCAGGAAAAGGAAGCAGCAAGAGTCTGTCTCCCATCTGGGAAACAACTGCAATGGCAGAAATCTGTCTAAAATAACTATTATGGAATTCTAGAGGCTTGCAACTTCAATAAGAGTTGGTTGGCAAATTAATTTCAATCAATTTCAGATTTTATCATAGTAGTGGCTACTTTTCCCTCATCTCTGAGTCAAACATCCATGAACATGTTTCAGAAGCAGTTTGTATGCAACTTGCAGGAGCCAGAGAGGCCAATAACGACCTTGTCCAGTTACTGTGATAAAGATCTTGTCCAATTATTGCTCTGATTACTGACTGCTGCTTCTGATCACCAAGGGGCAGAGGTAGGTAGCCACTGTTGTACCCTTCCCATTTGGGTGAAGAGACATAAAGGGGATTTGCAAGGCTGCTGTCTATTTTTTCTCTTTTCCCCCCCCTCTTTCCCTTTCCTCATTTTTTTCCTTTGTCTCTGTTCAGAGCCAAACATTTAAAGTCTAGGATATTCAAAAGCTACCATGTATATGGGGAATTTTAGGGATGCACAATTGCATATTCAAGGAAAGGTGCAGGTTAACAAAAGACAAGGTAAGATCTTATTTTTACAATTCAGGCTGCTCACTCACAATGACCAAAACAATCTAAAAACAAAAACAAGAATCAATATGCCCTGGAGAAGAGGAAGAATCTGATTTCCAGTATTACCACAATATTAGATTTAAATGCCCAGGAAAGGAAAACACTAAAGCACCACGTACAGTGGCTCGGGAGGTGGAGGCGGGAGGATCACAAGTTCTAGACCAGAGGCAGTCTGAATAACTTAGGGAGACCCTGTCTCAAAAAGTAAAAAAAATAGGCTGGGGGCGCAGTTCAATGGTCCAGCACTTGCAAAGCATGCAGACGCAACGCCCTGGGTTCAACCCCTAGTACCGAAAAAAAAAGAAAAGAAAACACTAAAGCACTCACAGAAATAGGAAATTATGGTCCATTGTAAGGGAAAACAAAAATAGAAACCATCCCTGACAAAGACAAAATGGTGGACCTGAAAGACAAAGACTAAAACAACTATCTTAAAGATGCTCAAAGAACTAAAAAGACATGGAAAAAGTCAAGGAAAATTAGAATATCAATTAAAAGAAAACCTAAAAAGAAGTTCTGGAGCTGAAAAGTACTGTAACTTAAATGAAAAATATACTAAAGAGATTAAATGACAGATCTGGGTGGGAATAAAAAGAACAAATTTGAAGACAGGGGAGCTAAAATTATTGAATATAATACAGGATTAGAAAGAAAAAGGTGAACAGAGCCTAAGGGAACTGTGGGGACACCACCAAGTAGAACAATGTAAACACTGTAGAATTCCCTGAAGGAAAATAGAGAAAGGAAAGGACATTATTAGAAAAAATAATAGCCAAAAACTTCCCAAATTTGGTGAAAAATATGAATACAACATGAATACAAGCCTCAATGAACACTAAGCAGGATGAATTCAACAGACTCACATTCAGACACATTTCCAAACTAATGAAAGAAAAAAAGAGAATCCTAAAAGCAGCAAGAGAAGTGCCTTATCTCATACAACGGATTCTCAATTAGATTATTAAGAGATTTATCATAAACTTGGAATATCAGAAATCAGTAGGCTGAAGGAAAGGAAAGGAAAGGAAAGGAAAGGAAAGGAAAGGAAAGGAAAGGAAAGTCAATCAAGAATCTAATATCCGAGGGTGGGGGGGAGGCATAAAAGAGGGTAAGGGGGAACCTATATGAATAATGTACATCAAAATGCATATATGTAAATGCCACAATGAAAAGCATGTCATAATGAATCACATTAAGGTGTACATTAAAAATGTTCAATAAAAAAAAAAATCTAATATCCAATGGAACTTGTTTAAGAGTTGAAGGAAAAAACTGAACTATTCCTAGCTAAAGAAAAGATGAAGAAATTTATCACTACTAGCCCTCCCTGCAAGCAATGCTAAAAAGCATCCTCCAGGCTGAAATGAAAAGACGCTAGACGGTAACTCAAAGTTATATGAAGAAATAAAGATCATATTAAAGGTAAATAAAAAGGCAGTTATGGCTAGGCATGGTACCACAGGCAAGTAATCCCAACACTGAAGAAGCTGAGACAAGATTGCAAATATGTGGCAAGTTCCAGGACACCCTAAGCTATACCCCTAGGCTGACCACAACATGATAAAAAATTTAGCAAAGAGTGACAGAAGGAAAATTGGAAAATTCACACATGTGTGGAAACTAAACAATATGCTCCAACTACTATTGGATAAAAAATGAATCACAACAAAACTTACAAAATACAGATGAATGAAAACAAAAGCACAATATTCCAAAATAGATGGGACATGGGGAAAACAGTGCTAAGTGGGAAAGTTATAGCTATAAAAATCTTACATTAAAAGAAACAAAAGAAAGAAAAAGAAACATCTCAACTCAACAATCTAACTTTATTACTTTACAAACTAGAAGAAAAAGAAAAAAGTACTAAACCCAAAGCTAGTAAAAGGAAGAACATAGTAAAAATTAGCTCAGAAATACATGAAATAGACCATGGGGGGGAAAAAAAAAAACAGAGAAATCACCAAAACCAAAAATTGGTTCTTCAAAAAGATCAACAAAACTGATTAACCTTAGCTAAACTAAGAAAGAAGACTCAAGTTCCTAAACTCAGAAACAAAAGTGAAGACATTACTACCAATGGTACATAAATAAAAGGAAATATAAGAGAGTGGGGGAAAAAATCAAGATGGCGGACAGATAACACGCACCTTCTCTCTCAGAGTAAAGGGAAGCCTCGATGAGGGGTTTAGAACTCACATTGAATAGATAGAAACAGTGATAGTTTAGATTGGGAGACAGAGGATGAAACTGGATAGACACTGAAATCAAGCATTTGGCTTCGGAAGAATTACACAGAGGTCAGTGGCAGGACTGCCATTCCGCCATTTCGCTTTCACGCAGAAGGCAGGATAGAATCCTGGAGACTCAGAGGGGACTTCGCACACACACACACACACACACACACACACACACACACGGGAGCCGGACCCAACACAGCATGCAACCTTGACATCACACTGTCACCCTGCCCGCGGGACACAAACTGCAGGTTTTTGGGTGAGTCAGCATGGAATCGCTCCCTCCCTCCTGTTGTGGTGGTGGGGAACCAGTGCCAGCAGTACACATCCAGAGCTGAAACGCGGCTCCCTCTCTCCTGTTGTGGTGGGACAGTGATGCAGACGCAATCTCCACAGACATACAGGCACACATATGCCTGGACCCCAGACAGACCAGAGGGGATCCTAAGTCATCCCACTGCACTGTGGAGAAAGGTGAGGTCTGCGGAGGAGGCTGAGCACCACACGGACAGATTGCTCCTTTCTGGCAGAGTCTTGCGGGACAATTAGACACAATAAGAGCAGTTTCAGCACAATCGCTGTGCATGGCAGACCTACTACAGACTCTCCCTAGGGGGGTTGAATATCATCCCACCCACAAGAGGATTTGGTTCTCCCAAGTGGGCGGAAAGCTGCGCTGCACCCCCCAGCCCATATTTTTTTACTTTTTGAGACAGAGGCTTGCTGGGTTGCACAAACTGCCTCTGATCTCGGGCTTGTGGTCCTCCTGTCTCCGCCCCCCAAGCTGCTAGGATTGCAGGCGTGCACCACCGCACCTGACTAGAAGTGTTTAATAAGTGTGTGTGAGCGTGTATGCATGGTTTTGTTTTGGTTTTGTTTTGATTTTGTTTTTTTTTTGTTTGTTTGTTTCTTGGGGTTTTTGTTTTGTTTTGTTTTAGTTTGGTTTTTTTTGTTGTTGTTTGATTTTGTTGTTTTGTATGGGGGTATGAAACCACGGTCTTGCGCCTATTCGCTTTGTAGGTGCTGGACCGCCGCGATGCGCCCCCAGCCCAATTTTTACTTTTTGACACAGGGTCTCTCTGGGTTGCGCAGGCTCCCTGTGATCTTGGGCTTGCGATCCTCCTGCCTTCGCCCCCAAGCTGCTGGGAATGCAGGTGTATACCACCGCACCTGACTATAAGCGATTTTATACGTGGGTGGGAGCGTGTATGCGTGAGGTTTTTTTTTTTTTTTTTTTTTTTTTAATTTTTATTTGCTTCCTTCCTTGTTTTACTCTCTTCCCTCTTTCTATTCTCCTTCTCTTTTTCTTAGGCTATATATGCATCCTTGTATTAATTATTTTACCATCAGAGCCCCCACATGTCTGTCAGTTTGCTGTGGGGGCTTGCCGTGTTGCGATGAGGCTGAGAGCTCTGCCACTGTAATCTTAGACACGAGCAAGGTTACCCAAGGTGGACAGGTTTTCAGCTGAGCTTCCAGACTAAGACAGACTAGGGAGTAGGACCTGGCGAGCCACTCCCGAAACAACTAGCCATTGAAAACCCTATGGATAGCAAAGAAACACTGTCAGATATAGTGCCGGAAAATGAGGCCCCCAGGTTGGAAGGCACTCAAAAGACTACTGGGGAAGAGT
>VMDO01036155.1:0-15401 GCA_007922755.1 Pedetes capensis
TCACTATTAGGGTGAGAGATGTCCAGCATTGGGGTTGAGTCTTGTAACTCAGGAAGGTCCCACATTCTCAATAGATCTTCCTCAAAATGACCCTTTACAGGGGACATAGGATGTAGTAGAACAATTGAAAACATATGGAGAATAGAAGTGTCATGATGTTTCAAAAATATCAGGCCATCTCAGAAGGACATGACCAAATGTATGCATATATAAGTGGTGGTTGTTCATGGTCATGAGATACTTTTCAGTCACCATTTCGTCTGTGATTGTTCTCAGGGTATAGTCTCACAAATGAGGTCTCCAATGCCTAAGTCCATTGCAGAATTACTTAAGACTACTGCAAACTGTCCAGTATAGAGAACAGCAACTTCTTTTCAGGACTTAAAGTGCAAGTTCTATTCTTAGTTTCCTTTAAGATTTTCATGTGGGCATTCTAGGAACATGGGAGATTATGAGCAATCTCCCTATAAAACTTCAAGCAGAAGATTCCAGAGTAACAAAGGAGAAATTCAAACACCAGGAGGAAAAAAATAATTTTATTCAACGTAATGAATGAAATGTTAGTGAAAGAGGTAAAAGAAGAAGAAATAAAAATAATATAAATAGAGAATGAGCAAGCTAAATGATCCATATCTACAGAGGAAAATGGGGCTGGGATTTAGCTCGGCTGGTAGAGCACCGCTCTCCAGTCTCTGAAGTCCCAAGTTCGATTTCCAGCACCACAAAAGTGGGAGAAGGACATGGCAACACACTTTCAAGGCAATCCTGAAACAAACTGCCACTGAAAACCCTATGAGGGTCACTATGAGTCACACAGAACATGACAGCACCTAACTAACAACAACAACAACAACAACAGAGGACATGATCCTATACATAAAAGACCATCAAGATATCAAAAAAAGCATGGACTGGTGGTATAGCACAGTGATCAGGGCACTTGCAAGGCAGGTGTGAGTCTCTGAACTGACCCCAAAGTACCACAAAAAAGACAAAAATACAAAAAAAAGAGAAATATACCCATGCAAATAGAATCACCTGATTTTTTGCAAAGTACTAAAAGAATACACTACAGAAAAAACCTCCAGAACAAATCCTCCTAGGAAAAGTAGATATCTGCAGTAGAAAACTGAATGTAGATCCAAAGCTATCACACCATCAAAAATAAAATCAAAATGGCTCAAAAAATCTCAATATAAACCAGTAACATTGAAAGAAATAGAAGAAAATGTAGAGCATATTTTCAACACTAAGGCATAGGCAGGAGAAATCTCAACAGGAATTTGGTAGCCCAGGAAATATTATGAATGAATGGCAAGTGGGACTAAATGAAATGAAAAGTCTTCTATACACTTGAGATACAATCAAGAAATAGAAATCCCTGAGTGGAGGAAGTTGTTTGGTAAAATATACATCTATCTGATCGAGGATTAAAATCTAGGATATACAAAGAAATCAAAAATTTAGTACAGAAAAACTCCACATACACAAATCACTAAATGAGCAATGTGAATAAATGAACAATTCTCAAAGGAGGAAATAAAACAGGCCAGCAAATATATGAATTAATGTTCACCATCGTTAGTCATTGCTGTTTTTATTGTTGTTAGGTGCCGCTGAGTCCACTGCAACTCATACTGACCTTATGTACAGCAGATGGAAGCACTTGCTGATTCTGTGCCAAGCAAATGATCTTATTTATGTTTAAGCCCATTGTTGCAGACACTGTGTCAATCCATCTGGGAGACCGTTTTCCTCTTGTGTGTTGACCTGCCGCTCTCCCAAACATGATGTCTTTCTCTAGGGAATGATCTCTCCTGACTACATGTTCGAAATATGTAAGACGCAGTCTGGCCATTCTTGCTTCCAAGGAGCACTCTGGTTGCACTTCTTCTAGGACAGATTTGTTGGTTCTTTTGGCAGTCCATGGTATATTCAATAGACGTCTCCAGCACCACAATTCAAAAACATCAATTGTTAATTGTTTTTCTGTCCCCCTTGTTCAATGTCCAGCTTTCACAACCATGTGATGTAACTGAAAATACCATGGCACGAGTCAGACGCACCTTCATCTTCAATGTGACATCTTTGCTTTTCAATACTCTAAAGAGATCTTTTGCCACAGCTTTTCTTAGAGCAATGCGTCTTGTGATTTCTTGACTGTTGCTTCCACGGGGGTTGATTATAGAGCCAAGCAAAGCAAAATCTTGGACAACCTCAATCTTTTCTCCCTTTATTGTGAAGTTGCGTGCTGACCCAGTTGCAAGGATTTTTATTTTGTTGATGTTTAGTCATAACCCATATTGAAGGCTATGATCTTTGATCTTCACCAGTAAATGTTTTAAATCCTCTTTACTTTCAGCAAGCAGAGTTGTGTCATCTGCATAACGCAGGTTGTTAATGAGTCTTCCTACAATCCTGATGCTGTGTTATTTCTCATAAAGTCCAGCTTCTTGTATTATTTGCTCAACATATAAATTGAAGAGATAGGGTGAAAGTATACAGCCCTGATGCACACCTTTCTCAACTTTAAACCACTCAGTGTTTCCTTGTTCTATTCCAAAAACTGCTTCATGGTTCCCTTACAGATTTTTCATGAGTACAATTAGATGCTCTGGTGTTCCCATTTTCCAGAGCATTATCCATAATTTATTATGATCCACACAGTCAAAGTCTTTGAATAGTCAATAAAACAAAGATAGACATCTTTCTGATATTCTCTACTTTTGGCTAGTATCCACCTGACATCAGCAATGATGTCCCTGGTTCCCCACCCTCTTCTGAATCCCACTTGATTTTCTGGTAATTCCCTGTCTGTATACTGCTGCAGTTGCTTTTCAATGATTTTTAGTAAAATTTTGCTTGTCTGTGATATTAATGATATTGTCTAGTAGTTTGCACATTCAGTTGGATCCGCTTTTTTGAGAATAGGCAAAAATATGGATCTCTTCCAGTCAGTTGGCCAAGTAGCTGTTTTCAGAATCTGTTGGCATAAACATGTTAACACTTCCAGGGCTGCATCTGTTTGTTGAAACATATCTATTAGTATCCCATCAATTCCTGGAGCCTTGTGTTTCACCAGTTCTTTCAAGGCAGCTTCCACTTCATCCTTCAACACCATTATTTCCTCTTAATATGCAGCCTCTTGGAATGGAACATACAGGAATCAAATTGACTACATATGTGGAAAGAGACAATGGAAAAGCTCTATAAAAAATGTCAAAACAAGCCCAGGTGCTGACTGTGGATCAGACCATCAACTTGTCATATGCAAGTTCAAAGTGAAGCTGAAGAGAATTCGAACAAGTATATGAGAGCCACAGTACGACCTTGAGTATATCCCACCTGGCAGGGACCAGGAACATCCTTGCTAATGTCAGGTGGATATTAGCTGAAAGCAGAGAATATCAGAAAGATGCCTATCTATGTTTTATTGACTGCATAAAGGCATTAGACTGTGTGGATCCTAATAAATTATGGGTAACACTTGGGAAAATGGGAACACCAGAGCACCTAATTGTGCTCATGAGGAATCTGTATGTAAACCAGGAGGCACTTATTCGAATACAACAGGGAAACACTACCTGGTTTAAAGTTGAGAAAGGTGTGCATCAGGGTTGTATACTTTCACCCTATCTCTTCAGTTTATATGCTGAGCAAATAATCCAAGAAGCTGGACTTTATGGGGAAGAACGCTGCATCAGGATTGGAGGAAGATCTGCGTTATGCATATGACACAACTCTGTTGCTGAAAGTGAAGAAGATTTAAAACATTTACTGGTGAAGATCAAAGATCATAGCCTTCAATATGGGTTATGACTAAATGTCAACAAAATAAAAATCCTTGCGACCGGGTCAGCACGCAACTTCACAATAAAGGGAGAAAAGATTGAGGTTGTCCAAGATTTTACTTTGCTTGGCTCTATAATCAACCCCCGTGGAAGCAACAGTCAAGAAATCACAAGACGCATTGCTCTAAGAAAAGCTGTGGCAAAAGATCTCTTTAGAGTATTGAAAAGCAAAGATGTCACATTGAAGATGAAGGTGCATCTGACTCATGCCATGGTATTTTCAGTCGCATTATATGGTTGTGAAAGCTGGACATTGAACAAGGGAGACAGAAAAAGAATTGATGTTTTTGAATTGTGGTGCTGGAGACGTCTATTGAATATACCATGGACTGCCAAAAGAACCAACAAATCTGTCCTAGAAGAAGTGCAACCAGAGTGCTCCTTGGAAGCAAGAATGGCCAGACTGCGTCTTACATATTTCGAACATGTAATCAGGTGAGGTCAATCCCTAGAGAAAGACATCATGTTTGGGAGAGTGGCAGGTCAAAGCAAAGGAGGAAAACCCTCCACCAGATAGACTGACACAGTGTCTGCATCAATGAGCTTAAACATAAATAAGATCATTCGCCTGGCACAGAATCAGCAAGTGTTTCAATCTGCTTTACATAGGGTCATTATTAGTCAGACTCGACTCCACGGCACATATCCTAACAACATGTTCCATCTGGTGACGTCCATGTGTATAGTCTCTGGTTATGTTGTTGGAAAAATGTATTTGCACTGAAAAGGTCATTGGTCTAACAAAATTCTATCATATGATCTCCAGCTTTGTTTCTGACACCAATATCATATTTTCCAACTACTGAGCCTTCTTCTTGGTTTCCAACCTTTGCATTCCCCTCACCAGGGATCATCAGAATGCCTTGATTGCATGTTTGATCTATTTCAGATTGCAGAAGCTGGTAGAAATCTTCTCATTCTTCATTTGTGGCCTTACTGGTGGGTGCATAAATTTGAATAATAGTCATATTAACTGGCCTTCCTTGTAGGCGTATGGATATTATTCTATCACTGACAACATTGTACTTCAGGACAGATCTTGAAATGTCTTTTTTGATGATGAATGCAACCCTATTTTTCTTTAGTTTATCATTCCCAGCATAGTAGACCATATGATTATCTGACTCAAAATGGCCTATGCTGGTTCATTTCAGCACACTGATGCCTAGAATGTCAATGTTTAAGTGTTCCATTTCTCTTTTAATGATTTCTACTTTTCCTAGGTCTGTAGCTATAGCCCTGAGGCATCCAATCCTGTTAGATTTCGGAAGCTAAGCAGGGTCAGATCTGGATGGGAGACAGCCTGGGAACACCGGAAGCTGTAGACTTGGGAGAAGGACCTGGCAACCCCCTCCCAAAAATCAATCTGCCATTGAAAACCCTATAAACAGCAGATAAGCACTGACAATAGTGTTTCCCCTGTTGTATAGAGGGTCACTATGAGTCGGATACCGACTTGACGGCACCTAACAACATCAACAACAACAACTTTTCCTAGATTCATACTATATACATTCCATGTTCTGATTATTAATGGATATTTACAGTTGTTTCTCCTCATTTTGAGTCATGCCACATCAGCAAATTGAGGCTGGGGCTTTATTCCATTTCTGTCATCACAGTAGACTCTACTTTGAGGAGGCAACTCTTCCCCAGTAGTTCTTTGAGTGCCTTCCAACCTGGGGGGCCCATTTTCTGGCACTATATCTGACAGTGCTTCTTTGCTATTCATACGGTTTTCAATGACAATTTGTTTTGGGAGTGGTTCACTGGTGCCTCCTCCCTAGTCTGTCTTAGTCTGGAAGCTCAGCTGAAACCTGTCCACCATGGGTAACCCTGCTGGTATCTGAGATACCAGTGACATAGCTTTCAGCCTCATCACAACACATAAGTCCCCACAGTGCGGAAAACAGACTTGTTTGGGTGTTAGTCATTAGGGATATGCAAATTGAAACTACTCTAATTTCCAATTCTACTATATGATCCAGCTATATCACACCTCAGAAAATACCTATAGGAATCTAAGTCATCCTACCAGAGACAACTACATTTCCATGTTCATTGAGCACTGTTCACAATTGCAAAGGTATAGAACCAATCTACATATCCATCAATGGATGAACAGATTCAAAAATATGATATATGTATGCACAGCAGATCATTACATAGCAGTTTAAAAGAATGAAATTAGATCATCTGCAGAAAGACACATGGAACTAGAGATCTGCATTTTCAGAAAACTAAGAGAGAGAAAGAAGAATCCTGCAAGTTTTCACTCATCAGTGGAGTTTAGGTACAACATAAAAAGAAAAATATCTGTGTGTTCGTATCTAAGATTGGAAAATATAAGAGGATGTATCTAGAGAGGGACATAATCAGTGGGAAGGGGGAGAGACATGTGGGAGTGAGTGAGGGAGACACCACACATCAAAACTGAATTAAATTTACATACTGAAATTCATTACACTATATGCACATTAGATCTCTTTGCACTAGAGTATTTCATGAGAGTGGAATGAATTTTCCTCTTGAAAACATGGCAAGGATGATTTGAGGTGCTTTGTGGAAAGCCATTGATCTATCTTCAAAACTACTGTTATCCATGGTACTGACATCTTATTCTTGACTTCTCATCATGCCTACATTTACCTCACAGTTATTGAAAAAGTACCAAACTGCTTGTCTTTGGGAAAAGTGATCCTAAGCTAATTAGTGTGAATAAATGTAGTGTGAATATATGATTTTAAGAAACTCACCTTGATGACAACATATACCACCCTATGTAAGAGACATTACCTGCCATGGGGAAAAGATCAGGCTCGCCCCATTTTCCATGGGTTGCATATCTACTTGATGAAGGAGCATCTCATGGAGTGCGTGGGCCACAGCATACACAGCATTGTAGATATTGTAACTCCCATCGCTCATGGCCCTGTCAAACGTGTGCTGAGGTAACCATCCCAGGGAGCCATTGGATGAACAAGTCTTCAGTGTTTTGCAGCTAGGTTGTGAGACTGAACAATTGAAGTACATCCACCACAGCCGAGAAAGGTAAAGGTCCTCAGGGTATTTGGAAGGGTTCACTGTCTGGATAAAATCTCTAAACCCAGAGATATCACCATGGTGATGTGTAAAAATGAGGGTCCCATGGAAGGTGTCAAGAATGAAAGGCTTATTACTGGTTGTAACATCCCAGCGAGAGGTGGTGACCCAGACTTTCTGTGTGTTTAGATGTTCCCATCTTCTGAAGTTGAGGCCCAGAGTAGAGTCAGTGTCTCCATAAATGATAACAACATTGGCAGATGATGACAAGATATCAATAAATTTGAAAGCACTTTTGAAATATTCATGTGGTGCTACTGTGATCATAGTCACAAAGGCTAGGCAGACTCTGTTTTTATCCATCTCTCCTCTCATGTCTGAGAGAAACTCAATGCCATTGTCATCTTCTGAGATGACCATCCCCACCCAGTTCCAGTGGAAATGAACCAGAAAGGAGACCATTGCAATGACCAGAGCTGTATCCTTGGGGGCCATTTGATATAGAAATGGAAACTGGCCACCATCACTCAGTTTTGAATCAAAAGCTCCAAAGGTAAGCTAAGAGACACAGAATATTGGCAGGAATGTGAGAAAGAGTGTTGACATAAAACTCAGTCTCAATATGGAGTGGGGTAGGCAACAACTTTTAGTGGTAGAAAGGACACTTCACTCATAACATCATTAAAAACATTTCTATCAGAGTGACAGCTTCCAGAAAATTACTCCTCATAATCCCAGTTCCAGGAGCCCATGTTTTTTCTTTCCCATGTCCTTCCTTTCTATGCCAAACACCCCTGAAATAAATACACCATCAATCCTCTGAGTACTTACTATTTTAATCTCATCCAATGACAGTTGCATTAACCTAACTTGTCCATTCATTTTGTCCTTAAAAACTGATACTGGCAGCAAAGAACACATGATTCCATCACTCTGTTATAAACTAGCTCACCTGTGGAATCTTATACAGCTGCAACAATACACCAGTTTTGGCAGGTACTTCCCATGTTGGTCCTGTAAGTATAGCTACAATATTTCTCTTTCTTCTACATGAGTAGTTGGGCAAATACCTGCTCTGTCCTGTGAGCATGATGAATGTACTCGCTAATAAATCCATATCACTAACACGGACATTGTGATGATGAAATCCCAATGAAATATTTGGTAAAAGATGGGGGTTCCTGTTGATCTCTTCAATAGCAAAATACAATGCCAAAATAAGCTGGTAGTTCTTGGTATTCAACCTTCAGAAAAGCAGAGATTTTTATGATGAGGTTGCAGTTTTCATAATCTTTAAATGCAGTACCTGAGCATTTTTTACTGAATACTTTCTTCCTCCAAAGTTCTTGTATTGAAGCCACGCATCTCTTAGTGGCAGTTTGAATATCAGAACAATGTCTATCTATGTTTTATTGACTATGCAAATGCATTTAACTATGTGGATCATAACAAATTATGGAGAACACTGGAAAGAATAGGATTATTAGAGCACCTCATTGTACTCAGGACGAGTATTACATTGAGGAGGCAGTCATTCAAACAGAACAAGGAACCACTGTCTGGTATAAAGTTGAGAAAAGTGTGTGTTAGGCCTCTATCTTCTCATCATATATCTTTGATTTCTATGCTGAGCAAATAATCTGAGAAGCTGGACTTTATAAAGAAGAACGTGGCATCCAGATGGTAGAAAGACTCTTAACAACCTTAGTTATGCAGATGACACAACTCTGCTTTCTGAAAGTGAAGATGATTTGAAACTTTTACTGATGAATATCAAAGAAGGCACCTTCAGTATGGATTATAACTCAACATGAACAAAACAAAAACCTTACAACTGGGTCAGTATGCAAGTTCATGATAAATGGAGAAAATATTGAGGTAATCCAAGATTTTGCTTTGCTTGATTCTTTAGTCAACACCCATAGAAGCAGCAGTCAGGAAATCAAAAGATGCATTGCTTTAAGAAAAACTGTGGCAAAGTATTCCTTTAAAGTATTGAAAAGTAAAGATGGCACATTGAAGATGAAGGTGCATCTGATTCACACAATGGTATTTTCAGCTACATCATATGGTTGTAAAAGCTGGACATTGAACAAAGGAGACAGGAGAAGAATTGATGCTTTGGAATTGTGGTGCTGGAGATGTCTATTGAATATGCCATGGACTGCCAAAAGAACCAACAAATCTGTCCTAGACAAGTGCAACTAGAGTGCTCTTTGGAAGCAAGGATGTCTAGGCCTCTTCTGACATATTTCGGACATGTAGCCAGGAGGGAACAATCACTGGAGAAGGATATTATGTTTGGAGGAGTGGCAGGTCAATGAAACAAAGGAAAACCCTCAAATAGTTGGATTTACACAGTGTCTACAATGATGGGCTTAAACATAAACAAGATCATGTGCCTGGCACAGTATTGGGGAGTATTTCCTTCTGCTGTACCCAGGCTTGCCATGAGTCAGACCCAACTCAATGGCACCTAACAACAACAATGACTTAGGCAGGTCGTCAGGATATTACATGTTCATGACAATGTCTCACAAATGAAATTAAAATCCTTTGAACATTTTTAGAGTGCTTGTTTCATTATTCTGCTATGTGAGCACTGTTAGAAGATTTATGCCATCTCTGAACTGAACAGATGGAGTAGAAGAATTAATATTATGAAATTAGCTTTATTATTGAAAACATGTTACAGATTTAAAGCAATCCCCATCAATATCCTAGTGGTATTCTTTAGAGAAATAGGAATAAAATTCCCCAAATTCCTATGGAAACACAAAAGACTCCAAGTCACTAAAGCACTCCTGAGCACAAAAGGCAATGCAGGGGGCATCATAATACCTGATTTCAAATTTTACTACGGAGTGATAGTTACAAAAACAGCATTTTTGATATTGTTAGGTGCCATCAAGTCAGTTTCCAAGTCATAGCGATCCTCATAGGGTTTTCAATGGCAGATTGTTTCGGGATTGCCTTGGGAGTTGATTGCAAGACCCTTCTCCCATATTTGCAGTGCTGGGAATTGAACTCAGGACCTTAGAGACTGCAGAGCACTTCTCTACCAACTGAGCTAAATCCCAGCCACCAAACCAGCATGGTACTGGCAAAAAAAAAAGGCTCATGTAATGACAAATACATTCTTAAAGGCATAGATAGAGTATCCTGGCATATATCTGGAGAGAATCAGAAGCTGGGTATTTGTAATAATATTTGGTCTCTGAGCTGGTGAGATTGGAAAGCTGAGGACAAGAGAAACTTCAGGTATCCTGGCCTCATTTCCAGAGAAGAGAAGCAGCATCTCCCTCCAGCATCCATGGTGCTTCAGGGTGATGATACATAAGAGGCAACCCTGACGTCTTAGTGACAAAAATTTGATGTTTGCCCAAATTCTACTCAGCCTCCCTTCAATGCTTTTTCAAAACTGTCTCATATTTCTGTCTTCTGTGTCCATCTCTTTGCATTAAATTTTAGCAAGAATCAAACTATCTGGTTAGCCAACTTAGATGTATGAACCCCCTCAATATCTCATCACTTCATCATCACCCTCCAACCTGGAGAAAATGTGTAATCAGCCAGAGCAGCCTTCAACACAAACCCTATTAATTCAGTTTCAGCAGAGTGCCTACTTACTCCTATTTTTCATTAGGAATTTTTATAATTTGAACATCAAACTCCATGCAGGCTCTTGTACAGAAGGTCAAATGCCCATGGTGCATTCACTCTCAGCCCCAAATGGACAAATGCATTACAGTTGTCCTGATATATAATGGTGGACCCTCTAGAATAGTCTTTACAGTCATTTTTGAAAAGTATAATTGAAGAATATTCCTTTAAAGTGCTCCAGCAGATCCAAGTCAGATTTTCTCTGACACAAATGCTAAAACCTCGTGACCTGATACTAAGAAAGAACAATCAAAGCAGCTAGCAACGTCAAAGTGTGTCTAGTGCACAAACTGGTAACTCTTTGCAAACACACTTGGTATAAATAGACACTGTTAAAACAAAAGAGAGGTAAATGTGGGAAATGTGCCTGAGAATAAAAAGGACAGAAATGTAGACATGATCATAGCAGATAGACATAATAATCTTCTATGGAAGAAGAAAAGGTCCTAAATTATAACCTTTCTATTTCTCTCACCAACATTACAACCTATCAGAGCAACATTTTCCCTTTAAAACCAAAGAAGCTTTGTAAACAATCTCTATTATCACTGGCCTCCCTCTTTTCACAGGGGCATAAATTGTCAATGGAATTCCAGAAATGTCTTTTTCACTCATTTTTCTCTATTCTTTTGAACCCAGACCTGATATCCATAAACCCCAAGTCTAGACCAGTGCACAAGCACAAAGGAACATGGGGAAAATAGGGGAACAAAGCACAAATCTGCATATGAGTTTTACTACATATTGGTTAAAAAGTTCTATAAACCACATAAGTTGATAAAAATGTAACCAAAAGTGATGTAATAGTTGCATAATGGAAAAAGCAAATGTATTACTCTGTATCCCATCAATATTTAACAATGAAAGGGGGGAATACAAGGGATGAAGAATCAAATTGGAAAGCACAAAAACACCAGAGTGGAGAGAACTCTCTTTTCCTGGATTGCCGCCCCAAGAGTCATGGATCACCCGTTGCAAGAAATGATGAGATACAAATTAGTTGAAAGAAAGCTAAATATCTTTAGAAAGATGTCTGTGCACACTGGTGAGGTAAACATAGCATCCTCTCCTCTCTACAGACATCAGGAAATATATGGGGGAAGAACCTTAAGAAATCATTGATTTCTGGGAGGCACAATTTCCTGCATCCTCTTAGTTCTGAACTCCTGCCTGGAGTATAGATTGTGTTTCTACAGGACAAAATGTGACATCATTTAGTGGCAACTGTCAAGAGGAGAGAGAGCTGTGATGAATCAAGGTAGAGTGTGCTGTCCCATTCATCTTCCATCCCTGTCAATCTGATGTTAAATGATGAAATTAAAATACTCTCTTATCTGTCTGCATGTGTGAAAAAATATTGAGAAATAACATCAAAATAACTTTGTGTTCTTCCAAGGTTGTATGATTGGGAAAACAGGAGAGAACATACAGAGAGTGTTGGGATGTCTTTCCCAGAAATCAAATGGATTATTCAACATCAAAATCAATAAGAAAATAAATACAAAAAATTCACTTACAGCAAATCAACGTGCTTGCCCTTGGGTTGTACTGTACTAGTGGGGAAGAGTCCACCAATCACCACATCACCATCCACGTATAAATCCTCTTGAATTCTGTCAAAGCATCTTGGTTTCATAAAACTGCATGAAGGAAGGGGAAGATTCAGGATGAAGAATACAAAAATCAAAGTAAACGAGTTGGTCATGTCTGCTAAGCTCTAAGCCTGATCAGAGGTGGAACCTGCAGCAACCCCCATCTACACCTATATCACAAGTGCAGGGATGCAGATGTGTCTGTTTTTATTACTGCTCTGAGTGGAGACGCCACTCAGGCCCCAGGGTTCCACTCAGTGAAGCCTCCTCCTTTCCCCTGGAGGAATCTGAAACACTTCTATAGCCCTGGGCTCTGCATCTGTGCTTCCTCTGTCCAGGTGGAAAACATAAGTTGGAAAATATGTTTGAGCATCATCTTCTGTAGCTCCGGGCATGATGATTTCATCCATACCCGTGGATAGCCAGGCCTCAGAGAAGAACTCCTCTTGGGCAGGATTGATACCTAGTCATGTCAACATGCCATTTCCAAAAACATCATTTGAAATGGTGTAAGTTGTTGCATCAGAGGATCCAAAGAGAGATGTGAGGTGGAAAGGTCAGGATCACACCATGCAATCTAGGGCTCATATAGAAGAATGGGGCATTAAGTTCCTGAATGTCCAAGACAAGCAGGGACAGCCTCACAAACTTAGTGTCCAGGGCAGCTGCTCAGCATTCACCGAGTGGCCCATACACTTGTGTGTACCAGACACATGGGCGGGATCTTGAGAAGGGCCTGTGGTGCCCCTATTCTGGAGAAACAGTAATCATGCTGAATCCAGAATTTCCCATGTAGGCACTCTTTTTCAAAGCAGAAACTATGTTACATATTTGAGTTTAAAGACTTGTCCCCTGTCCTTTTCCCTCAGTTCTCCAAGATCAATATATTATGATGATTCATTTCCCTATAAATAACATTGTTTTTAATCCTTTCTATAGTCTTAATTTAGAATGGAATAATAGCAGAGAATTATTGAAATGTGTATGTGTAAACTGTGCTCTTCCACTTTTTAATAAAAATCTTTCTTCTTGCTTCATTACAAAATATTAATATATATTATATATTTAATATACATGAGTGTGGATGAGTAGATTCCTTACTCCTGTGGAAGACTCTAGAGAATGCTGTAAAATGTATATTGATGCACTTGTTCTGAGAAGGGATTGGTCTGAGAACTTGAGAGGAGTGACTCAGGCTTTGGATTATTGCAGATGATGTAGCATTTTAAAATCAACATTAAGAAATCCTATAAATCCACATTCTGGGAAGAAGTTTGCTGGTGAGTTTAGGCGAGGCAGAGACACACTTTCCAAATAGGAGTATGGAGAGCATTCCCCATTCAGGACGCAAATAAGTATTCCGGTGCTGAGATTGGGTATGCAGGTCAGAGGTCATGGTGTTTTATGTTTTATTGTTGTTTTTGTTGTTTTTGTTGTTGTTTAATTTTTGTTGTATTTACTTTTCACTTTAATGTTATTATGTCAATGTTGTGTTTACCCATACTTATACATAATTATCTTTACAAGAAACATTTGAAAATTTGATGCATGCATACTGAGTGTAATGATACATTACAGAATTTCTATTTCTATTTCTTAAACACTGACCATACCTTTCGTTTGAGAACCTCCAACTCCTCTATTCTGGTTTTCCTTAAATTTATATTAAATAATTTCAAATTATAGTCAATCTACTTTACTATTACCACAGGAATTTATTTCTCCTATCCTCAGAAGTGTTCATCCTATTTTCCCCACTATAACTGATTTCTAGTGACCACTCTTCTACCTCTACTTCTACAAAATAAATTTAAGTTTCTTCACTTGAACAGAATATATGATATTATTCTTTTACCCATGGTTTATTTCATTAAACAAGGTGTCTCTAGTTCTGCCCATGTTGCCAAAATATTAGGTGATTTTATTCTTTTTTTATTTTGTAATATCCTATTAGTTGTAGTGAACACATTTTTAAATCCATATATCTGATAAAAGATGCTTCATTTGATTGCATATCTTGAAGGTCATCAGTACCACTGCAATATGTATTGGAAAACAAATATCACAATGATAAACAGAATTTAGTTCTTTGGGTATATCCTCATAAGGGCAATTGGATCACATGGCATTTGTAATTTTAATATTTGGAAGAATTTCCACCCTGTCCTTCTTGGTGGCTATCCTAATTTACAATCTGTCCAGCAGTGTATAGATATTCCTTGTTCTCCTCACCCTTATCAATATTTATTTTTTGTCTTTATGATAATACACACTTTGAAAGAGTATGTTGTTATTGTTAGTCGAATCCGACTCATAGTGACCCTCATAGGGATTTCCATGGCTGACCTTTTTGGGATTGCCTTGGGAGTGGGTTGCCACATCCTTCTCCCACTTTGCAGTGCTGGGAAACAAACTCAGGACCTCAGAGACTGCAACAGTGCTCTACCAACTGAGCTAAATCCCAGCCCAGTTGAAAGAGTATGTTGTTGTTAGGTGCCGTCGAGTCGAGTCCGACTCATAGCGACCCTATGTACAGCAGATCGAAACACTTGCCGATTCTGTGCCAGGCAAACCATCTTATTTATGTTTAAGCCCATTGTTGCAGACACTGTGTTAATCCATCTGGGGGAGGGTTTTCCTCTTTTCCATTGACCTGCCACTCTTCCAAACATGATGTCCTTCTCCAGGGATTGTTCTCTCCTGATTACATGTCCAAAATATGTAAGACGCAGTTTGGCCATTTTTGCTTCCAAGGAGCACTCTGGTTGTACCTCTTCCAGGACAGATCTGTTGGTTCTTTTGGCAGTCCATGGTATATTCAATAGACGTCTCCAGCACCACAATTCAAAAGCATCAATTCTTTTTCTGTCTCTCTTGTTCAATGTCCAGCTTTCACAACCATATGATGCGACTGAAAATACCACAGCATGAGTCAGACGCACCTTCGTCTTCAATGTGACATCTTTGCTTTTCAATACTCTAAAGAGGTCTTTTGCCACAGCTTTTCCTAGAGCAATGCGTCTTTGGATTTCTTGACTGTTGCTTCCACGGGTATTGATTATAGAGCCAAGCAAAGTAAAATCTTGGACAACCTCAATCTTTTCTCCATTTAATGTGAAGTTGCGTGCTGACCCAGTTGTAAGGATTTTTGTTTTGTTGATGTTTAGTCATAACCCATATTGAAGGCTATGATCTTTGATCTTCATCAGTAAATGTTTTCAATCCTCTTCATTTTCAGCAAGCAAAGTGGTGT
>VMDO01036156.1:0-15414 GCA_007922755.1 Pedetes capensis
GAGGCTTGAATTTTTTCTTCACTTCCTTAAGCTTGAGAAACACAAAGCATGTTCTTGCCTATTGGTTTTCTGCCTCCAGCTCCTTGCACATGTCATTATAATATTTGTTTTTGTCTTCTCAAGCTGCCTTCTGAAATCTACTGTTTAGTTCCTTAACTTCATAATGTCTTCCTTTTGCTTTAGCTGCTCACTTTCGAGGGCAAGGTCCAGTGTCTCTTTTGACATGTAATTTGGTCTTTTCTTTTTTTCTTGTCTTTTTAAGAACTTTTTGCTTCCTTCTTGAATGATATCTTTTATGTCATGCCACAACTCATCTGGTCTCCTATCACTTATATCTAGTGCATTAAACCTATTCTTGAGGTGGTCTCTGAACTCAGGTGGGATATGCTCAAGGTCATACCTTGGCTCTTGAAAACTTGTTCTAATTTTCTTCAGCTTCAGTCTGAACTTGCATATGAGAAGTTGATGGTCTGATCCACAGTCAGCACCTGGTCTTGTTTTGGCATTTAATGTAGAGCTTTTCCATCATCTCTTTCCACATATGTAGTCAATTTGATTCCTATATGTTCCATCCGGTGATGTCCATGTGTATAATCGCTGTTTATGTTGTTGAAAAAATGTATTTGCAATGAAAAGGTCATTGGTCTGACAAAATTCTATCATGCGATCTCGTGCATCATTTCTGTCACCAAGACCATATTTTCCAACTACTGAACCTTCTTCTTTGTTTCCAACCTTTACGTTCCAGTCACCAGTAATTATCAGTACACGCTGATTGCATGTATGATCTATTTCAGATTGCAGAAGCTGGTAGAAATCTTCTCTTTCTTGTGGCCTTAGTAGTGGGTGCATAAATTTGAATAAGAGTCATATTAACTGGCCTTCCTTGTAGGCGTATGGATATTATTCTATCACTGACAACACTGTATTTCAGGAAAGATCTTGAGGTGTCTTTTTTGATGATGAATGCAACCCCATTTCTCTTTAGTTTGTCATTCCCAGCATAGGAGACCATATGATTATCTGACTCAAAGTAGCCCATGACGGTCCATTTTAGCTCACTGATGCCTAAGATATCAATGTTTATGCACTCCATTTCTCTTTTAATGATTTCCAATATCCTAGATTCATACTACGTACATTCCATGTTCCAATTATTAATGGATGTTTACAGTTGTTTCTCCTCATTTTGAGTCGTGCCACATCAGCAAGTGGAGGTCCCTGGAGCTTTACTCCATTTCCGTCATCACAGTAGACTCTACTTTGAGGAGGCAACTCTTCCCCAGTAGTCTTTTGAGTGTCTTCCAACCTGGGGGGCTCATTTTCTGGCACTATATCTGGCACTGTTTCTTTGCTATCCATAGGGTTTTCAATGGCTAGTTGTTTTGGGAGCAGTTTGCCGGTGCCTACTACTTAGTCTGCCTTAGTCTGGAAGCTCAGCTGAAACCTGTCCACCATGGGTGACCCTGCTGGTATATGAGATACCAGTGGCATAGCTTTCAGCCTCATTGCAACAGACAAGCCCCCACAGTGCAGCAAACTGCTTGCTGAAAGTGAAGAGGATTTAAAACATTTACTGATGAAGATCAAAGATCATAGCCTTCAATATGGGTTACAACTAAACATCAACAAAACAAAAATCCTGACAACTGGGTCAGTATGCAACTTCACAATAAGTGGAGAAAAGATTGAGGTTGTCCAAGATTTTGCTTTGCTCGGCTCTATAATCAACACCCGTGGAAGCAGCAGTCAAGAAATCCAAAGACGCATTACTCTAGGAAAAGCTGTGGCAAAAGATCTCTTTAGAGTAGTGAAAAGCAAAGATGTCACATTGAAGACAAAGGTGCATCTGATTCATGCCATGGTATTTTCAGTCGCATCATATGGTTGTGAAAGCTGGACATTGAACAAAGGAGACAGGAAAAGAATTGATGCTTTTGAATTATGGTGCTGGAGACGTCTATTGAATATACCATGGACTGCCAAAAGAACCAACAAATCTGTCCTAGAAGAAGTGCAACCAGAGTACTCCCTGGAAGCAAGAATGGCCAGACTCTGTCTTACACATTTCAGGCATGTAGTCAGAAAAGATCAATCCCTAGAGAAAGACATCATGTTTGGGAGAGTGGCAGGTCAATGCAAAAGAGGAAAACCCTCCACCAGATGGACTGACACAGTGTCTGCAACAATGGGCTTAAACATAAATAAGATCGTGTGTCTGGCACAGAATCGGGAAGTGTTTCAATATGCTGTACAAAGGGTAACTATGAGTCGGACTCGACTTGACGGCACCTAACAACAACAACAACAATAAAAATGGATAAATAATCATTAAGTTCACACATTTTTATTTGGCAAACTGAATCTCTCTCACCAGGGAAAGTTATCTACCCCATTCATGATAATAATTTATAATTAGAAAACACTTTAGAACTGCCTCCAAAGTTGTAACCAATGTTTAACAGAGAAAATTAAAAACACTAACACATGTTAATAAATTGTGTATTTTTTTCCAAAGACATGATATGGGATGGTTAAAGGATAGAATATTGAACTAAAAGAAAAAGAATAACAGTAATTCAAAAAACAAAAACCTCTGTTGTCTTTTTCTCACATAAAACTTATGGAGTTGTGCCAACCTACTTCATTCCAGAGAAGAGAACCACTCAGTCACTAAGACTATATTAGAGAGAGAGGAAGGAAATCCTTTCTCCCACACTCTCTGTTTCCAAATATAATAACAGAAAAATAAGACAGTCATGGATTTCACTACCAAGCAGACATGTGTATTTTATTCTTGTCCCCCATTGACTCTCTAAAAGTCAAGTCTACTTATTTGGCATAACAGATCAAAAGAAATATATACACAAGGCAAATAAAATCAGTCTTGCAAGAATTATAATATCCCAGGGTGAGAGTGTAGCTCAGTGATGGAGCACTTGCCTATCATGTACAAGGCCCTGGGTTAAAACTTTAGCACCAAAAAGGAATCACAATACTCCTGAATTGTCAAAAAAAAATAGTTTCCACAGTCACTAAATTTAAACAATAACATCCTTCCTATTATGGCTTCAATTGTACTCAAAATAATGAAGCTCATCACAGAGAAAAGTAAAATAATTCATTTCAACCATAAACATAAAAATATCACATTTCTTTGACTCTCAGTGAAAAAGCCTGCCCAAGTCTAAGTAAACCAAACACACACAACCCAAACTGAACTAGTTTTTTCCTCCTGGGTCCTGGATGCACATAAATAGACTGACACAATCCATTAAGCCCATCAGTTCAAGGCACACTGGTGAAACTGGTCTGTGAAAAACCTGTTTTGTTTATTATGTTTTGTGTCATATGCTGTGTCCATCCTCCATTCCATTCCTCTCTTCCTTCTTACATTAGTAAATGGGTGCCTTTCCAACCAACATGCCATAAATTTTTTACATGTAAGATATGTTTCTACACTAATATATAATTTTATGTGTGCGTGGATGTTTAAATTTACACAAACAGTCCTGTATCAGCCGTAGCCCTGTGGTATCCTATCCCATCAGATCTCGGAAGCTAAGCAGGGTTAGGCCTGGTTAGTACTTGGATAGGAGACCACCAGGGAACACCAGATGCCGTAGGCTTGGGAGAAGGACCTGGCAACCCCCTCCCAAAAATCAATCTGCCATTGAAAACCCTATGAACAGCAGAGAAGCACTGACAATAGTGTTTCACCTGTTGTATACAGGGTCGCTATGAGTTGGATACCGACTGGACGGCACCTAACAACAACACCAACAACCTCTTTTTGTCTTACTCAGCATTGTTTCTGTGATCTATCCATTTCAAAATAGATAGATGTGCTGTAATACTGCATGTTTTCTCTCTCACCACATAGTCCCAGTCTTGCTCTCCCTTACGGTTTTCTGTTTTGCACGTAGGACACTTGGTTTCAACCCTTATTTGCAATTTGGATGACATGTAAAAGAATTCTGCCAATGAGATGTTAGCAGATGCCTGCCAAGGGTAAAGTTTTTGTTTTCCCTATAAAATGGAATCAGATATGCTTGTCATAGCCCTTATTCCTTCCTTCTCTTGGATATAATATCATGTCCAGAAATAAAAGTTTTACTGCAAAGATGAGAAAGAAGGACAGCAAAGCAGAATTTCAGAAAGATTCTTTTTTTTTTTTTCTTTGTACTGGGGTTGAACCCAGGGCCTCGCACCTACATGCTTTGCAAGTGCTGGACCACTGAGCTGCACCCCCAGTCCTTTTTTTTTTTTTTTTTTTTTTTTTTTTAGTTTTTGAGACAGGGTCTCACTAAATTACACAGACTGCCTCTGGTCTCGAACTTGTGAACTTGTGATCCTCCTGCCTCCGCCTCCCCAGCCACTGGGATTACAGGTGTGAGCCACCGTACCCTGCGCTACAGAAAGATTCTTGATGTCATCTGCTCTGAGCTCCTTACCTCCAGACCTCTTTTTATTTGAGAAAAAATGAGTTCCCAACTAAGAAAATGGGTTTAGTTTGTTCCTTCATTTTCCATTGTGTAGCATTCTATCAGAAACATTTATAATGTATTTCATCTGCCCATATTCTTATTCAACAATATTTACATAGTATCCAACTCTTGCTGTGGGAAACAATGATGTAATAACACCTTACAAATGTTTCTGTGTACCTATGTATGAATCCCGCTGTTACATACAATCTGTTATGATTGTACATTATGTTGTGTCTTCTCAGATTCATATGTTGAAGTCTTACCTCCAGTCTGTCAGAATGACTGTATTTGGAAACACAGCTTTTAAAGAGTTGATTAAGTTAAAATCAGGCCATTAGAGTGAGCCCTAATTCAATCTGATAGGGGTCCTTATACGAAGAAGAGATTAGAAGAGACATCCAGAATGGGCAAATAGAGAGACAGTCATGTGAGAAAGGTAGCCATTTGCAAGCCAAGGAAAGAGGCCTCAGGAGAAACCAATCATGCCAACACCTTGATCTCACTGGGTAAATTTGTATTGACCCAACAATAGTGAACCAAGCTAAGTATCTTTTCATATATTTGTCATTCCAATTTTCTATGAATTACATTTTCACATACAAATGATCCAGTGGGTAAGCTATCTCCACAGTACTACATGACATATTGCCCTAAAGCTCAGTGGTTTAAGACATTTATTCTCTTATCTTACCTTTAGCTTCCAGAACTGTGAGAACATTCCTATTGTTTAAACTGTGATATTTGGTTATGACAGCCTGAGGAAACTAATACAAGTCAGAAATAGAATGCCTGGGTTAGGCAATGTATGTAATTATTCAGTTTCAATAAGTACTGCCAAATTTGTCTCCAAAAATAACCACCACCAGCAGAGTATATGGGTTCACATGTCCCGGCCTCCATATCACAAGGTATTGCATGACATTTTAACTTCTGACAACATAGGAAGTGCAAAGTGGATCCCATTGTTGTTTTAATTTGTACTTCTGATTATCATTGTAATTGGTAGTCATTTTCAGGTTGATTAGCCAGTCATTCAAGTATCCTTTCTGTGAATTGCTTGCTTATATTTGTTCCCTAATTTTCTCCTAGGTTGACTACCTTTTTCCTTATTGATTTGCAAGAATTCCTTGTGTAATCTAAATTCAATCCCTTTTCTATAATATTCCTGAAAATATTCACTCCCTCCTTCATATGTCTGTCTTTATCTAGGATACCCTCCTTTGAACATTCCACTATCTGTATATGAAAGTTCTATCTTCTCATTCCTATAGATACTATTTTATTGTTAGTCATTAATTTTTCCCAATGAGCTAGGCATGGTGGCACACACCTGTAATCCCAGCTACTTGGGAGGTTGAAACAGGAAGATCATGAGTTCTAGACCAAAAGAAGCCTGCACAATTTATAGAGACCCTGTCTCAAATAAATAAATAAATAACCAGTGTAATGGATACAATAAGATATACATTTGTTTTAATTTATATCTACCCAAAAACTGGTGAAGCAAGCTAAGAATAGTTTCGTTTATTTATTGGCAATTTCAGTTTTATATTCTGTGAATTACCTTTTCACATATTATTGACCAAAATTGGATTGTTCCTTACTTATTTTTTCTTTATTAATTTTTTTGGTATTTCTTTTTCTTATTTTGGAGTTTTTTGTTTGTTTGTTTCCTTATTTATTAGGTCAGATGTCTTCTCTCTCCCCTGCATACTGGGCAAGTACTCTACCACTGAACTGCACCTCCAACATCTTTCTTATTTTTTATTTTGAAATAGGATCTCACAAAGTTACACAGACTGCCTCTGGCTTTGAACCTGTGATCTTCCTGCCAAGTCACTGAGATTACATGTATGCACCACAGCACCTAGACCTCCTTATTAATTTTTAAAGAGTTCTTTATAAAAATATTAAGCTAAAACCTTTTTCTTTTTCAGTGCTGGGGATTGAGCACAGGGCTTCAAACATGCTACCCAGCACCCTATTGTTAAGCCACACCCTAAGGCCTAAATCATTTTTGTTAAATTGTCTATCAGTAATCTATTTCCATAATAATATTATATAATAAACCATTCTAAAAGCCAATAGCATAAGACAAAATTCATTTGTCTTATAAATTTTCAGATTAATGGAGTATTGGCTAGTTCTGGCTGATTTTGAGACCCAAATCTGCTCATTTTTCTCAACTCTTGGAGATGTAGGCCACCTGAAGCATGTTCTTCTCACAGCAACAGCATAAATATAAGACAAGAAAATACATACAGTGCCTCTTAAGGTATAGTCTCCAAATTGGCACTTGGCCTTTTCTACCTTAAATCCAATGGGCAAAGGAAGTCACATGGCCAACTCTAACACTAATGGAGCAGGGAAATATACTTTATTTTTAGTGGAAAGTGCTGCAAAGTCACATGGCAAAGGACATGGACACTCTGAGGGAGAAAAATGGGGACCAACAATGGAATCCACCTCATATGGATGAATTGCCATACATACCTCCTTTATGGTATCTTTTTTTTGCAAAAAAAAAAATGTTTTTATATGAATGTAATTAAATATTTTGATATTTTATTCTATGACTATATTTGGGCGGTTCTGTTTGTTTGGTTTTGGTTTCTTGAGACAGGGTCTCACTATGTAGTCCAGGCTAGTTGCAAACTCACTATGTACCCCAGGCTGGCCTCAAACTTTCAATCCTCCTGCCTCAGTCTGCTTAGCACTGGGATGGGAATGTACTACCATGCTCAGCTCTTTGGGGAGTCTTATTTAAGAAATTATTTCCACAGAGCATGGTGGTGCATGCCTGTAATCACAGCACTACAGAGGCTGAGGCAGGAGGATCATGAGTTCAAGGCCAGCCTGGCTATATCACAAGTCCCAGTCCAGCCTAGGCTACATAGCAAGACCCAGCCTCAAAAATAAATAAAATAAAGTAAAATAATGCCTTACCCTAAGATCAAAAAAATATATTCCTTTGTATTTCTCTCTAGAAAAAATATATTCACAAGACTTCTGGGAGTAGGTGGTAGATTAGAAGCTGCCTCCATGTGACTCCATGAATAAAAAGAGTCAGAGTATAAAAGACAGACCTTATTCTGAAGCAAAAAAGAGAAAAAGAGCTACAATAATTGTGAAAAAGGTGATATGACAGCTGAAAAACACGAAGAAATAGAAAGGATATGCAGAGAAAAGTCAGAAACAGCCTAAAATTCCAGGCCAGGGCTCCTCAGGGAAGAAGAAGCCAGAGCCACATTCACATGGTAAACCAGGCAGCCCCTGGTGAAAATAAATAGGCAGTCCTAGCCACAGGACAAGCCCACAGTTCTCACAAGCCTTAAATCCTCTGGGAGGATTTATAGGAGTGTATATGTATAGGAGTGACTCCTCCTGTATGACAGGCCAGCATTGGAAAAGAAATCTATTTTGTCATGTCCCATATCTCAGAGTGCTATAGCCAGGTGCCATCTTGAGAAGTGGTCTGTTGTTTGAAACTGAGCTACTCTAGGGATCAAAAAATAGTGAATAATCACAAAAGAAGCAGCCCTGGATCATCCTGCCAGTGTTTGAGTGGGAGATAGCCAAGAAAGGCAATCATGGAGACAGGTAGGGTCAGATGTGGACATGTTGAGTTTAGGCAGGAGGGGGCCCAGGCTGTGAAGGCCTTGGTAATCAGTGGCCCTGACCTCTGTGGTTAGGAGCAAACACCTGAGGATACCAGCAGAGACTGATGGCCCCAAGTTAATTGCCAGCAGAGTGCTCAATCTCTGGAGCTGACTCCCTACTACATGTAGTCTGCTCCTAGGTGGCACTGTGAATTCTGAGCCCAAGTCAAATGGATTGCTTGGTTTCTGCAGCCCCCTCCCTCAGGCAAGATGGTTTACTACTAGGCAAAATCTGAAAGCGCTGAGGCTGGCATCAGAGTGCCAGGTTCCCTCAGTTCTCCCCTTCAGTGCAGATCTCAGTGCTCTGTTTCCTTCCCCTATCCTCCAATGCACTTTGGGGATGCTCCTTGACTTTGACATTTGCCATCCTTAGGTGCACAAACTGAAGGGTTCTCTGGAATGAGAATCTGCCCAACCATAGGCCACAGACTAAGTGTGGCCAGCAGTGGTTCCTGGAATACAATGAAGGTAACCTTCTAAACTGAATGCAGCCCAGATGAATACATGATTCTTGACTAATCCAACTCTCAGCCCACATGCAGCAATAGCCTGAATAGTAGGAAAGACATGAAGAAACTCCAGCTTCAACCTACCACCCCTCCACATGGCAGATTCCAATATTAGAAGACCAACATAGAAGCCTCTCCAATTCTTAGTCATTTTTTTAACATTTTCCTCCTTTCTCTTACTTATTGTATTTTTAGCATTGTTTTACTTTTTTAAAAAGCTTTTATGTTTCTATTTTTTATTCTGCTTCTTAATTTTATCTAACTTTATTTGCCCCATGTATCTATCAGCTTGTCATTCTGTGGGGGCTTACATGTTGCTGTGATGCTGAAAGTTATGCCACAGTATTTCAGATACCACTACGACTACCAGTGGTGGGCAGGTTTCAGCTGAGCTTCAAGACTAACACAGACTAGGGAGAAGAACCCAGCAGCCCACTCCCAAAACTATTAGCCATGGAAAACCCTATGAATAACAAAGAAGTACTGTCAAATATAGTGCCAGAAAGTGAACCTCCCAGGCCAGAACACATTCAAAAGACAACAGGAGAAGAGTTGTCTCCTCAAAGTAAAGTCTACCTTAATGATGGAAATGGAGAAAAACCCAGGGGACTTCCATTTGATGATGTGGCATGACTCAAAATGAGAAAAAATACAGTGGCTACAACAATGGGCTCAAACACAAAAAGACAGTGTTTGTGGCATAGTATCAAGTAATGTTTTGTTCTATTGTACATGGGGTCACTATAAATTGGATCTAACTCAAGGGCATCTAACAACCATCAAACATTCAATTTATCCAATTTCCTTTGTTCTATTTCCATACTCACTAAGCAATCTTCTGGTTATTGTTATGTTTCTGGAATTGGTCTATCAGCAATGAGAGAATGCTCTGGTTGTGAGAATGCATTTTGTTCACATAACAACAATTTTATTGTGTCAATTTTCTTTATTGTTTAATCAGACTTTTAAACACTTTTTCATTTTCCTCCCTCTCCCTCACATTCTTTCTACTTTCTTATTCTATTTTCTTTTATTTAATCTTGACTTTTTCTATTTTCCCTTCCCTTGTGCTTCTCACTTATTTCATTAATTTATTATTACTTTAACCTTAATTAATATTTAACTTCACACCTTATTTTAAATTATTTTTGCCATTTTCTTTCCTAAGGTTATTGGTGGTATAGTAGTTAGATTTAATTAATTTTAATTGTAATTCTATATCTGATTTGGTGGTGTTGCTATTACAGCAGTTTTTCTCTCCTCCCCGGATGGACTAAGCTATCAAGAGAAGGCTGCTCACTAAGAAGACCACCAAATAAAACTGGAACATATATTCATCCTCATAAGTGTACAAACCACAACTCAGAAACACACACACACACACCAAAAAAAAAAAAAAAAGAACATGAGAAAGCAAAGCCATATAACTCCTTAATAACCAAATCCAAAGACATGGAAATGGTTGAAATGCCAGAGAGAAAATCCAAAAATCTAGTTTTAAAAATACTCTGTGACCTCAAAGAGGATCCAAGTAAGCAGATAAATAAAGTAGGAAAGTCAATTCAGAACCTGGACAAGACAGTTAGAAACATGCATGAGAAGATCAGGAAAGAAATTGAGATTTTGGGGGAAAAAAAAGGAAAGAAAGAAAGAGGAATAAAGGAAAGAAGGAAGGAAGGAAGGAGGGAAGGAGGGAGGAAGGAAATGTTGAGAATGAAAAATTCAATAAAACACAGAGCAAACCATCACCAATAGATTAGATCAAGCAGAAGAAAAACAACAGGGATTAAAGACAATGTCAAGGAAATATTACATTCAGACATCAATAAAGAAAAATATAAGCATGGCCTAAACTTTTAAGAACTCTGGCACATGATCAAGAAACCAAGCTAAAGAACACTTGAGGTAGAAGGAGCTGAGATAAAAACTAAAGGCACAGAAAACCTATTCAATAAAATTATAGGAGAAAATTCCCCAAATCTGGGGAAAGATTCATACATCTAAGAACAAGAGGCATTTAGAACCACAAATTGACATGACCAGAATCTCTCCACGTCACACAACTTGTAATGTCAAGTCTACAAAACAAAGAAATGATATCAGAAGCTGCAAGAGAAAAACGCCAACTCACTTACAAGGGCAAAGTCGTCAGAATAACATCATACCACTCCACAGAAACACTAAAAGTCAAGAAAGCATGAAACAAGTACTGAGATTAAAAAACTGCCAACCAAGATTTCTGTATCCAGCAAAGTTGTCTTTTAAAATTGATGGAGAAACAAAGACCTTCCAAGACAAGCATAAATTAAAGTAATCCATGACCACTAATCCATCATGATGCGAGAAGGATGTGGCAATCCACTCCTGAGCCAATCTGGAAACAATCAGCCATTGAAAACCCTAAGAGTGTCGCTATGAGTTGGATATGACTTGACGGCACCTAACAACACAATAACAATCCATCACTGCAGAAGATACTTAAAGGAAACCTCCATGCTCAGGAGGAAGAAAGATAGTCACAAACATGGGAGATGAGGAAAGAATAAACTTTATGAGAAGAATAGATGGATAAATGAGAGCTAGGAAAGAGTCAAACATGTCCAACACAGCACATCAACAAACCCCTCAGATGAATAAGAAAGAAAGAAAAGAACAAACAATATGTGAACCAACAAGAAAAAACAACCAACAAAAATTACAGAATCTAGCCAGTCATGGTGGTACACAACTTTAATCTCAGTGACTTGGAAAGCTGAGGCAGGAGGATCACAAGTTCAAGGCCAAAAGCAACTTAGCAAGACTCTATCTCCAAATAATAAAATTAAAAATGGGAAGAGAGTGCAACCCACGGGTAGAGCACTTACAAGGTATGTGTGAAGTCCTGGATTCAACACCAAAATACTGAAAAAAAAGAGTTACAGAAATCAGCAAATATCTCTCAACAGTAACACTAAATGTACATTGTCTTAACTCTCCAATTAAAACATGCAGACTAGCTGACTGGGTTAAAAGTCAAGATTCAACAGTTTGTTGTCTGCAAGAAACACATCTCAATGCCAATGACACACAGAAACTGAAAGTGAAAGAAGAGAGAAGGGAAACTGAAAACAAGCTAGAGTAGCTATACTCATCAGACAAAGTAGACTTCAAGCCAAAGTTATTCAGAAGAGACAAAGAAGGTCATTACATATTAATAAAAGAACAATCCACCCCAGAGATTTGACTATTGTAAATATGTTTCCACCAAATGTTGGTGCAAACAATTTTATAAAACAGTACTGTACATAAAGGGACAAATAGGTCCAGATACAATAATAGTGAGTGACTTCACTTTCCATTCTCATCAGTAGATAGATCATTCTAGAAAAAAAATCAAAAAAGAAATCTCAGAGTTAAACTGCACCACAGACCACAGACATCTGTAAAATATTCCATCCAACAGCTGTGGAACACCCATTCTTCTCAGGAATCTGTGGTATTTTATCCAAAATCAATGACATTTTAAGCCATAATGCAACTCTTAACACATACAAAAAAATCAAAATAATTTTTATACCTCATCAGATAATAATGGAATAATACTAGAAATCAGTAGCAAGAGAAAGTATAGAAACTATACAAATACATGGAAATTAAACAATGCACTTTTTTGCACTGCTTATTTCATTCCAAAGAACACAATCCCTTTTATGTGGAAATAGCACCAATATTCTCTACCTATATGCAGAACTTACTTTTGGACAGTGAATCCCCATGTTTAATGTTGTAGCAAAAGCCCAAATCTGGACTTATCACTAGTAATCTTTTAAAAGAAGTTCCCAAAAATACACTCCTGAATGATCAGTGGATCAGTGAAGAAATCAAGGAGGAAATTTAAATTTTTCTAATCAAAGGAAGCCAAATGAAACCAAAAGCACAACTTACCAGAACCTTTGGGATTCGGCAAAGGCAGTTCTGAAAGGGAAGTTTATAGCTAGGAGTGCTTATATTAAAAAATCAGACAGAATACAAATAAAGAACTTTTAATGGTACACCTTGATATCTTAGAAAAATAAGAAGCCAAGAACAATTGTGTATGCCTGTAATCCCAGTGACTTGGGAGGAGAAGGCAAGAGGATTATGAGTTTGAAGCCAGTGAAATTTAGCACAATTTAGCAAGGCCCCATCTCAAAATTAAAAAGAGGCTGATAGTGTGGCTCAGTGGTAGGGCACTTGACTAGTATGCATGAGGCCCTAGGTTCAACTCCTACTATTGCAAAAGAAACAGAAAAAGAAAAAAGAAAAACAACATGCCAAACCCAAAATTTGTAGATGGAAGGAAATAATAAAATTCAGTGTGGAGATTCATAAAATGAAGACTAAATGAATAATACAAGGAATCAATGAAAGAAAGAGTTGGTTCTTGGAAAAGATAAACAAGGTTGACAAGCCCTTGACCAAACTAACCAAAAGAAAGACAGAGAAGAGCCAGGCACTGTGGTGCACACCTGCAATCACAGCAGCTCAGAAGGCAGAGACAAGAGGATCATGGGTTTGAGGCCAGAGGTAGCATGCACAAATCAGTGAGACCCTGTCTCAAAATAAAAAATTTTAAAAAAAGAAGGACTAGGATTTGGGTCAGTAGTAGACCAGTTGCCTAGTATGCACAACATCCTGGGTTCAACTCCTCAGTACTAAGAAAAACTGAGGGGAGGAGAGGGAGAGAGAGAAAACCCAAATTAATAACAATGGAGATAAAAAGGGGTACATTACCACAGATACCAATGAGATCCAGATGATCATTGGGGAATAATTTAAAAATTTATATTCCAAAAAAATTGAATAATCTACAATAAATGAATATATTTCTAGACACATGTGACTACCAAAATTAAATCAAGAAGACATAAACACCTTAAGCAGATCTATAGTGAGCATAACTGCCATATGATTCATCTCTACCACTCCTGCCTATATACCCAAAGAATCAGCATATAATAGGGATATCAACATCCATGTTTATTGCAGCACTATCCCCAACAGCTGTATTATAGAATCAGTCTAGGTGTCCAACAATAGATAAATGAATAAAGAAAATTATATATATAATATATATATAATTATATATATTATACATATATATGTATACATATACATATATATACATAATTATATATATATTATATATATAATTTTATATATATATAATTATATATATATAATTTTCTTTATTCATTTATATATGATGTGATATAGATATAGATATAGATATAGATATGATGTTTGCCTGTAGCTGTAGGCTGTGGCATCCAATCCCCTCAGATCTCAGAAGCTAAGCAGGGTGGGGCCTGGTTAGTACCTGGATGGGAGACTGCCTGGGAACACCAGAAGCTGTAGGCTTGGGAGAAGGACCTGGCAACCCCCTTCCAAAAATCAATCTGCTGTTGAAAACCCTATGAACAGCAGAGAAGCACTGACAATAGTGTTTCCCCTGTTGTATAGAGGCTCACTATGAGTCGGATACCGACTTGACGGCACCTAACAACAACAATATAACATTTATATATTTTTTAATATATATTTTAACATATATATTTAAATATATAAATATATTTTATACGTATATTATATTATTGCATTATATATTACATTATATATTATATATATTATGGTATTATTTATATATTCAATATATAAATATATATAAATATATATTTAAAATATATATTTTTAAAAATCCAAATTCCATATATGAAAGAAAACATGATATTTGTCTTTCTGAGTCTGGCTTATTTCATGTAACATGATGATATCCAGTTCCATCCATTTTCCTGCAAATGATATAATTTCATTCCTTTTATGTTGAATAAACCACTATATATGTTTGTATATTTATATATAAACCTATATATGTATCGGGGGGCAGAGTCAAGATGGCGGACAGATAACACACACCTTCTGTTCTGGAGCAATAAGAAGCCTCGATTAGGGGTTTAAAAAAGCCAATTGAATAAATAGAAACAGAGATAATTTAGTTTGAGAGATAGAGAATGAAACTAGGTGTGCACTGAAATCAAGGATTAGGCTTCAGAGGAGCTACACAGTGGCCAGCAGCAGGACACCACCATTTCGCCATCACACAGACAGAGGATAGAATCCCAGAGACTTGGAGGGGATTTCGCGCACACGCACCCACGGGCCCGGACCCAACACGGAGTGCAACCTTGGCAGCACACTCTCACCATGCCTGCGGGACACAGACTGCAGATCCTAGGTGAGTCACCATGAGGGGGCCCACAAACACCCTCCATAGCGGCCGCGGAGCGAACGGGGAAGCTGGTGCCAGCGATCCGCGTCTAGAGCTAAGACGCTGCTCCCCTCCCTTCTGTTGCGGCGGGTAAGGCCTACGGTCGCGAACTCCACAGAAAATTGGGCACACATATATGCCCGGATCCCAGACACATCAGAGGTGAGCCCAAATCACCCCACTGTGCTGCGGAGAGGTCGGGGGCTTGTGGAGGCGGCTAAGTCGCACGCGGCCGGGGAGCTCCTTTTCGGCGGAAACTGGCGGAGCAGTTAAGGGAAGACTTCTATCAGCTTCTGCAATCTGAAATAGATCAAACATGCAATCAAGACATACTGATAATCACTGGTGACTGGAATGCAAAGGTGGGAAACAAAGAAGAAGGCCCAGTAGTTGGAAAATATGGTCTTGGTGACAGAAATGAAGCTGGAGATCGCATGATAGAATTTTGTCGGACCAATGACCTTTTCATT
>VMDO01036157.1:0-15403 GCA_007922755.1 Pedetes capensis
TATATATATATATATATATATATATATAGTTGTTGTTGTTAGGTGCTGTCGAGTCGGTATCCAACTCATAGCAACCCTCATAGGGTTTTCAATGGCTGACTGTTTCGGGATTGCCTTGGGAGTGGATTGCCAGGTCCTTCTCCCATTTTTGCGGTGCTGGGAATTGAACTGAGGACCTCAGAGACTGCAGCGCAGCGCTCTACCCACTGAGCTAAATCCCAGCCCATATATATATATATATACATATACACACACACACACGTATATATATATACATATGTGTGTGTGTGTGTGTGTGTGTGTATATATATATATATATATATATATATATATATATGACATATTAGCAGAGGGAGACTGTTTGTAGGGAGGAAGGAGACCAGCAGGAGGGGAAGGGGTGATGTTAGAGGGTAATGGGGGGTGGACATGAGCAACGTACAATGATATGCATATATGGAAATATAGTGAAACCCATTAATTTATACACTAATTTTTTAAAAAATTACTTAAAAATAGAAGAAGAAAAAGATAGAGACAGGGGACCATGAACCAATGAAAGCAATGATCTCCAGGAATTAGGAAAGGTGAGGAAACAGATTCTCCCCTGGAACTATAGAAAGGAACATGGCCCTATCCACACCTTGATTTTAGCCCAGTGAGAACAAGGTGAATAATAACTTCTAAAAATAAGATAATTTGCCTCTTCTTTTCTAATTTTGTAGTTCTGATCCAATAGATTTATTTTGACTGTTTCCTCCAAATTATGTGGGGAAAAAAACAGTAAAATACACTTCCTTTTCCTAAATTTAATGAGGAAACTTTTCGTGTTTCCCAAATATAATGCACGTTTGGGGTAGATTTATGTTTTCCATGTTAAGGAAATTGACTACTCTGATGGAGATGACCATGTTGCATCAAAATATGTTTTCCCTCTCCCCCTAGAAACAAGAGTAGACTATATATCGCAGCCTCATTTGTAGTCAGGGCTGATCATGTTACAAAATTCTCGCCAAGGGACTATATACAAAAATGAGTTGGGGCCAATTTTGCCCCTTCTACACTCCCACCCATTCCCCACATAACTGTGAAACAAATTCCAGATGCCATATTTCACTTGTAAATATTTCAATATGTATCCCTAAAATGATAGAACTTAAAAATCACTAAAAACTTTACCACTACTAAAAATTAATTTGCTAATGTTATGAAGGGGTAGAGATTAGCTCAGTTGGTAGAGCTGCTCTGAGTTCTCTGAGGCCTGGGTTCGATCCCCAGCACCGCAAAAACAGGAGAAGGATGTGACAATCCACTCTGGAAGCAAATCTCAAAACAATCAGGTATGAGTTGGACCCACTCCACAGCACCTAACAATGTTATAAGCTCTCACATGTCTGTCAGCTTGTTGTGCTGTGGGAGCCTGCATGTTGCTGTGATGATGAAAGGTATGCTACCATTATTTCAGATACCAGCAGGGATATCCATGGTGACAGGTTTCAACTGAGCTTCCAGACCAAGATAAACTAGGGAGAAGGACCTGGCAGCCCACTCCTGAAACAATTAGCCCTTGAAAACCCGATGAATAGCAGGAAAGCACTATCAAATATAGTGCTGGAAAATGAGCCCCCCAGGTTGGAAGACATTTAAGAAATGCCTAGGGGAAAGTTGCTTCCTCAAAGTAGAGTAGACCTTAATAATGGGAATGGAGTAAAGCCCCTGAAACCTCCTTTTGGTAATGTGGCACAACTCAAAATGAGAAGAAACAGTTACTTCGACAATGGGCTGAAACATAAAAAGATTATGTGCATGGCACAATGTTGGGTAGTGTTTTATTCTGCTGTACTTACGGTCACTATGAGTTGGCCTCAACTCAACGGCACCTAACAGTAACTAACAATGTTATAAAACATTTAGTATTTAAATTCCTGTTTATTTCATAGGCATTATATATTATTTGCCATTTCTATATTTTATTAATTCCAGAATATAAGTTAGACATGGTGGTGCACACTTATAATATCAGTACTTGGGAGAAAAGGGCAAAAAAATTGTGAGTTTGAGGCCTGCTAGGGCTACATAGTAAGATGCTCTCTCCAAAAAAAAGGAATATTATTTATATGAAGTTATACAGTATATAGATTTTTGGAGATTGGCTTTCTAAATTCAATATAGTTCCCTTGAGATGCATCCAAGTTGCAAGATTCAATGATATATTCCTTTTATTTGTTGAATAGTATCCCATGGCATGGATGTACTGCAGTTTAGAAAACCACTTACCCATTGAAGGTCATCTTTTTTTTTTTTTTTTCAATTTCTATTTGTTACAAATAAGGCTTTTGTGAATATTCTTCATGTTTTTGTATGAGCATAAGTTTTCATCTCAATAAGATAAATTCCCAAGTGTTCAGTTTCAGGGTAATATAACTGCATGTTTAGTTATATTCAACCTTTATCTTTAATTGTTATATTTACAGGTAGGGTAATTATTGGTATTTTCAGGCTAAGTCTGTCATTTGTTACCTGTCTTCTGTTTATTTTCTTGTTTCTTATTTCTGTGTTTCTCTTTTCATGCATTTATATAGAGTATTGGCACATTTCTTAGGATTGTATTTTTATATATTTATAGTGTTTTTAAATGTATTTCTTTGTTAATTTTCTTAATGGTTGTTCTGTGTGTCGTAATATATGTATTTGATGTCACTTTCTGCTTTTGGTAAAGTAGAGAAATCAGGCCTTCAAAACCATGAAAACATTGGGTTCCGGTTCAAGTTTGGGTTTAATATGTTAGAATTTAGAGGGTTTAGGTTAGGTTTCAGGTTTAAAATTTTAATTCTGTATGTAGATAGATGGGGCTGGGATTTAGCTCAGTTGGTAGAGTGCTGTGCTGCAGTCTCTGAGGTCCCAAGTTCAATTCCCAGCACCACAAAAATGGGAGAAGGGCCTGGCAATCCACTCCCAAGGCAATCTGGAAAAAGTCAGCCAATGAAAACCCTATGAGGGTCACTGTAAGTCGGATACTGACTCGGCGGCACCTAACAATAACAACATGTAGATAGGTGAATAAATTTTTTCAATTTTTAAATAGCTAATGATTTTTTAAAAATCATTAAAAGCTGAACCTGCACCCAGATTTTCACTGAGTTTGGGTTTGGGTTCAGATTTGGATTTAGAAAAAAATTTTAAAAGTACTTGGACCAGAATGGGTTCAGGATTTGGGTTCAGGTCCTATTTGAAGCCCTTTTGTTTTACACATAGGATTAAAACCTTAATCTGAACCCTCTAAATTTTAACATGGAACCCAAAATTCCTGAACCCAAAATTTTCACAGGCTTGAAGCCCTTATAGAAGTCTTCATTCTTTCAATCCCTTTACCTTTTCTGCTTTACAACAACTTAAGTATCATATGGTATTATAATTTTTGTCAAGGATAATTTCTGAAACTCATGAGAAGGAAAATGTATTTTATGTGTCCATATTTGTGCTCTTTCTATTCTTTCTTTATTGATGCTCCAAGTTTTCTTCTTTCATCTTTTTTTTTGTTTTAAGAATATAATTTAGCCATTCTTCAAGGGTAGATTTGCTAATGACAAATTCTATTAGTTTATCTTCATCTGAACATTATTTCTGCTTTACTTTTGTCTTCATCTGAGAATGTCTGTATTTTCTGCTTCATTCCCTTCTGGCATCTATGGTTTGCATCATAAATTCACTGTCATCCAAATGAATTTTTACCCTATAGTTATGATATTATTTTTCTCTGGATACTTTCAAGATGTTTTTTATAAAAAGTTTGATTGTGACATCTGGACATGGACTTCTTAGGATTTATCTTAATTGTAGTTTGCTTAGCTTCTTAAAGGTCTATGAGTTACATCAAATAAGGAATTTTTCAGTAACCCTGTGATTTCAGTAGATTTATAGAGTTCTGCAACCATTGCCACACTCTGGTGATGGAAAATTTGTGTCACCCCAAAATGTCCATTGTATCTTTTTGCAGTTACCTTCCATCCCTACTCATTTCTATGTCTAGGAAGCCATGGTTCTAGTTTCTGTCTCTATAGATTTACCTTTTCTGATGATTTTATATAAATGGAATCAAATAATATGTGATCTATTTCATATGGTTTCTTTCACTTGGCATATCGTTTCTAAGAGTTGCGCATGTTGCTTCCATATTGTAGTATGTATCAGTACTTCATTCCTTATTATGGCTGAATAATCTTCCATTCTATGAATATTCCACTTTTTATTTACCTATTCATTGGTTGATCGGCATTTGGATTATTACCCCTTTTGGCTGTTATGAATTATGCTGTATGAACCTCTAAATAAAAGTCTTTGTGTGAATGTACTTATTTTCTTATGTAAATATCTATGAGTAGGGTTGCTGGGTCATATGGTAAATTTATGTGTAAATTTGTAAGAAATTGCCAAATTGTTTTCCACAGTAGCTGCATCATAGTACATTATTACTAGCGATGTGTGCCAACACTTGTTACTGTCTAACTCTTTTTTATTGCAGCCATTTTATCATGTGAGAAATGGCATCTTTTATACCTTTACGTAGTTCTGGTTATTGGGGCAATACTGGCCTCATAGAATAGGATAGAAGGTGATTCCTTCTTTGTTTTCTGGTAGTCTGTAAAGGGTTAGTATTAGTTCTTTTGTAAATGATTCATATATTCACCAGTGATGCTATCTGGGCCTGGATTTTTCTGCGTGTAAATATTTTAATTATGCATGCAGCTGTAGCACTGTGATGTCCAATCCCATCAGATCTCGGAAGCTAAGCAGGGCTGGGCCTGGTTAGTACTTGAATGGGAGACTGCCTGGGAACACCATATACTGTAGGCTTGAGAGAAGGACCTGGCAACCCACTCCCCACAAAAATCAATCTGCCATTGAAAACCCTATGAATAGCGGAGAAGCAGTGACAATATTGTTTTGCCTGTTGTTAAATAGGGTTGCTATGAGTTGGACACAGACTCAAGGGCACAACAAACAAACATTTAACAACAACAAACATTAACAACAATAAGCATTTTAATTACTAATTCACTTTCTATTTTTATTTTTAAAAATTTTATTAACATATATTTATTGTACAAGGTAAGTTATTTCCTTGTGGCATTTCCACATATTTAATGTTCTTTGAGCATATTTACCCTTTCATGACTCTTTATTCCCATCTTCTACCATTTTCTCCTTTCTCTTATGTATCTCTATAATTTTCCCTTTTAGTTTCAGGTCTGCCTTTCTTTTTATTCCTGTAGCTTCCACATATGAGTGAAAACATTTGATATTTTTCTTTCTGAGTCTGGCTTATTTGGCTAAACATGATGATTTCCATTTCCATCCATTATCCTGCAGATGATATAATTTCATTCTTCTTTATGGCAAGTAAAACTCCATTCATCTATTGATGGGCACCTAGGCTGATTCCACAGTTTAACTGTCATAAATAGTGCTGGAATAAACATAGGTATGCAGTTATCTCTGTAGTAAACTGACTAATTCTTTTGAGTATATACCCAGAAGTGGTATGGCTGGATCATATGGAAGTTCTATTTTTGGTCTTTTGAGGAGCCTCCACTCTGATTTCCATACTGGATGAACTAAATTACACTCCCATGAGCAGTGAATTACATTCCCTTTAGCAGTTTCCTTTCCTCCATATCTTCAGCACTTATTTTCTTGATGATAGCCATTTTGGCCAGGGTGGGTGAGATGAGATTTTTTTTTCTTTTTTTTTTTTTTTTTTTTTTTGTGGTACTGGGGGTTGAACCCAGGGCCTCATGCTTGCATGCTTTGCAAGAGCTGGACCACTGAGCTGCACCCCCAGCCCATTTTTTTTTTTTTTTTTTTTTTTACTTTTTGAGATAGGGTCTCGCTAAGTTACTCAGACTGCCTCTGGTCTCAAACTAGCAATCCTTCTGCCTCTGCCTCCCAAGCCGCTGGGATTATAGGCATGCACCACCATACCCAGCTAAAATGAGATCTTAATGTTGTTTTGGTTTGTGTTTTTGGTTTGTGTTTCACTAATAGCTAAGGATATTAAACATTTTTTCATGTATTTATTGGACATTTATGCATCTTCATTTGAAAAGACTGTTCATTTTCATTGCTTGTTTACTGATCAAATTGTTATTTTGTTGTTTAATTTTTATAATTTTATAATATAAAATTAATTATATATTTTATATTAATTAATTTTATAATATAAAATAGAATATAAGATTATATTCTAGATATTAATCTTCTGCCCAGTGAAAATTTGACAAAGATTTTCTTCTAGTCTGTGGGCTGTCTCTTTGCTGTGTTGATTCTTTCACTGTACAAATGCTTTTTAATTTAATGTGGTCCATTTGTCTACACTTGTTCTTATTTCCTGAGCTGTTGGAGTCCTGTAGTAGCCTCCAGGTTTCAGGTCTTACATGAGGATCTTTAATACATATTGTACATTTTGAGCTGATTTTTGTACAAGGTGATAGATAGGATTCTAGTTTCAGTCTTTTACATGTGGATATCCAGTTTTCCCAGCACCACTTGTTAAAGAAGCTGTCTGTTTTCCTATTATATGGTTTGGTACTTTTGTCAAAAATCAGATGGCTGTAAATGCTTAGTTATGGATCTTCTATTCTATTCCATTTGTCTATTTGTCTATTTTTGTGCCAGCACCTTACTGTTTTAGTTACTGTGGGTCTGTAGTATAATTTAAAATATGGTAGCATAATGCCTGCTGCATTGCTCTTATTACTCAGGACTGTTTTGGATATTTAGAGTTTTTTGTGTATCCATAAGAATTTTAGGATTGTTTTCAGTATTTCTTGAAGAATGTCATTGGGATATTGATGGAGGTTGCATTGAATTTGTATATTGCATTAATAAAATGGCTATTTTAACGATATTTGTTCTGCCAATCAATGAACATGGGCGGTGTTTCCTTTCTGGTATATTCTACAATTTCTTTCTTCAGTGCTTTATAATTCACATTATAGAGGTATTTAACCTCTTTGGTTAAATTTATGCCTAGGTATGTTTTTTGAAGTTATTATAAATGAAATGGTTTTCCTGATTTCTTTTTTGGTGAGTTCATTGTTAGTGTATAGAAAAGCTACTGATATTTTCTGCATTGATTTTGTATCTTGTTACTTTGCTGAAAGTTTTTATCAGATCTAAGTCTTCTAGTGGTGTCTTTTGGGTCTTTTATTATAGGATCATCTTATCTGGCCTGCAGCTATAGCCCTGTGGCATCCGATCCCTCAGATCTCAGAAGCTAAGCAGGGTCAGGCCTGGTTAGTACCTGGATGGGAGACCACCTGGGAACACCAGAAGCTGTAGGCTTGGGAGAAGGACCTGGCAACCCCCTCCCAAAAATCAATCTGCCGTTGAAAACCCTATGAATAGCAGAGAAGCACTGACAATAGTGTTTCCCCTGTTGTACAGAGGGTCGCTATGAGTCAGATACTGACTCGATGACACCTGACAACAACAGCAACAACATCTTATCTGCAAATGGGGATAATTTCACTATTTCTTTCCTATTTGAATCCCTTTCATTTCTTCCTCTTTGCTATTGCTTTGGCTAAGTACTTACATGCTATATTGAATAAAGTGCTGATAGTGGACAACCTTGTCTGGTTCTTGATAGAGCAGAAATGCTCTCAGTTTTTCTCTATTCAGTATAATGTTGGTTATTGTTGTTGTTGATAGGTGTCATCAAGTCAGATCTGACTCAGCAACCCCAGGTACCATAGAACAAAACACTCCCTGACGCTGTGTCAGGCACATGATCTTTTTTATGTTTAAGTCCATTGTTGCAGACACTGTGTGAATCCATCTAGTGGAGGGTCTTCCTTTATTTGTTGACCCAACACTCTCCCAAACATGATGCCCTATCCCAGGGATTAGTCCCTTCTGACAACATGTTCAAAAAATGTAAGACTCAGTCTAGCTATCATTGCTTTTGAAGAGCACTTGGGTTACACTTCTTCAAGGACAGATCTGTTGATTCTTTTGGCAGTCCATGGCATATACAGTATTCATCTCCAGCACCATAATTCAAAAGCATCAATTCATCCCCTGTTTCCCTTATTCAACATCCAGCTTTCACAAACATGATGCAACTGAAAATATTATGGCATGGGTCAGGAGCACCTTTGTCTTCAATGTGACATCTTTACTTTTCAACACTTTAAAGAGGCCTTTCACACAGATTTTCCCAATGTGTCTTCTGATTTCTTGACTGCTGCTTCTGTGGGTGTTGATTGTAAAACCAAGTAAAGCAAAATCTTGGAAAAACTCAATTTTTTTCTCCATTTATCATGAAGTTTCTTACTGACCCACTTGTAAGGATTTTTGTTTTCTTGATGTTCAGGCACAATCCATACTGAAAGCTGTGTTGATCTTCATCAGTAAATGCTTCAACAACTCCTCACTTTCAGCAAGCAAAGTTGTATCATCTACATAATGCAGATTGTTAGTTTTCCTCTTATCCTGATGCCATGTTCTTCTTCACCCAGCTTCTCAGATTATTTGCTCTGCATAGAGATTGAAGAGGATTGCTGAAAGGATACAGCACTGGAACACACCTTTCTTGACTTTAAACCAAGCAGTATCTCCTTGTTCTATTTGAATGGCTGTTTCCTGGTGCATGTACAGATTCCTCATGAGTATAATTAAGTGCTCTGGTATTCACATTCTTCGCAATGTTATCCATAATTTGTTCTGATTCATGCAGTCAAATGCCTTTGCCTAGTTAATAAAACAAAGACATCTATCTGATATTTTCTTCTTTCAGCTAACATCCATCTGACATCAGCAATGACCTCCTTGGTTCCACACCTTCTTCTAAATCTGGCTTGATTTTTCTGGCAGTTCCCTGTTAATATACTGCTACAGTAGCTTTTGAGTGACCTTTAGCAAAATTTTACTTGTGTGAGATATTAATGATATCATTCTGTAATTTCCACATTTAGTTGAATCATCTATCTTGGGAATAGGCATAAATATGGATCTCTTCCAGTAAGTTGGCCAGGTAGCTGTTTTCCAAATCTCTTGGCATAAACTAATGAGCACCTCCAGTACTGCATCTGCCTGTTAAAATATCTCAGTTTGTATTCCAGCAATTCTTAGAGCCTTGCATTTCGACAATTCCTTCAAGGCAGTTTCCACTTCTTCCTTCAGTATTATTGGTTCCTTATCATATGGAACTTCTGAAATGTTTGGTCATCCACCAATTCTTTTTGGCATAATCACTCTGTGTATTTATTCCATCTTCTTTTGATATTTCCTGTATTGTTTAATATTTTCCCTATAGAATCCTTTGCTGTTGCCACTTGAAGCTTGAAATTTTTCTTCAATGCTTTAAGCTTGAGAAAAACAGAGTGTGTTCCTCCCTTTTGGTTTTCTATCTTGTGCTCTTTGCACATGTCAAAATATTTGATTTTGTTTCCTCAAGCTGTCCTTTGAAATCTTCTGTTTAGTTCCTTAACTTCATCATGTCTTCCTTTTACTCTAGCTCTTCAACATGCAAGGGCAAATTTTAGAGTCTCTTTTGACACGTAATTTGGTATTTTCTTTTTTTTTTCCTGTCTTTTAAATAAACTTTTGCTTTCCTCATGAATGATGTCTTTGATGTCATGCTACAACTTGTCTGGTCTTCAAGCATTAGTGTCTAATGTATTAATTATATCCTTGAGGTGGTTTCTGAACTCAGGTGGGATATACTCAAGATTGTACTTTGACTCTCCTACATTTGTTCTAATTTTCTTCAGCTTCAATTTGAACCTGCATATAAGCTGTTGATGATATGATCCACAATCAGCACCTGGCCTTGTTCTAATTTTTTATATTGAGCTTTTTCATCATCTCTTTCTACAAATGTAGTCAATTTGGTTCCTGTGTGTTTCATCTGGGCTGAGATTTAGTTCAGTTGGTAAAGTGCTGCTCTGCAGTCTCTGAGGTCCTGGGTTCTATTCCCAGCACTGCAAAAATGGGAGAAGGATGTGGCAATCTACTCCCAAGACAATCCCAAAACAAGGTCTCTATGAATGGGACACAACTTGATGCCACTTAACAACAACAGTCACCATTTATGTTGGTGAAAAAATATATTTGCAATGAAAAGGTCATTGGTCTGACAAAACTTGCTATCTCCACCATTGTTTCTGTCACCGAGGCCACATTTTCCAACTACTGAACCTTTTTCTTTGTTTCCAACTTTTGCATGCCAGTCACCAGTAATTATCAGTGCATCCTGACTGCATGTTTGATCACTTTCAGACTGCAGAAGCTGGTAGAAATCTTCCCTTTCTTCATTTGTGCCCTTTTTGGTGGGTGCATAAATTTGAATAATATTCATATTAACTGGCCTTCCTTGTAGGCATATGGATATTATTCTATCACTGACAGTAATGCACTTCAGGAAAGACCTTGAAATGTCTTTTTTTGGTGATGAATGCCACCCGATTTCTCTGTCATTTCCAGCATCATAGACTATATGATTATCTGATTCAAAATGGCTTATTCCAGTCCATGTTAGCTTACTTATGCCTAAAATATTGATGTTTATGCACTTCATTTATCTTTTGATGATTTCTAATTTTCTAGATTCATATCATGTACATTACATGTTCTGATTATTAATGGATATTTACAGTTATTCCTTCTCACTTTGAGTCATGCCAAATCATCAAAGAGAGATCCCAGGGGGTTTAGTCCATTCTCATCATTAAGGTCAACCCGACTTGGAGGAAGAAACTCTTTCCCAGTCATCTTTTGAGTGCCTTCCAACTTAGGGGACTCATTTTCTGGCACTATATCTGACAGTGCTTTTCTGCTATTCATAGGGTTTTCAATGGCTAATTGTCTTGGGAGTGGATCAGCAATGTCTCTCCCCCTAGTCTGTTTTAGTCTACAAGCTCAGTTGAAAACTGTCCACCATGTGTGACCCTGCTGGTATTGAAATACCAGTAGCATAGCTTTCACCATTATAGTAGCACACAAGCCCCCATAGTATGGCAAACTGACAGACAACTGAAGGTCTTTTATGCTTATGATTCATAAATTTGGTCTTTTAATGGTGTCACAGAGGTCTTGTACATCTTGTTTGTACTTTTAACTTTTTTTAATCTTTATCCTTGTCTTAATGTTCTGATTCATCTACCTTGTCTTCAAGTTTTGATATTTTGTTTTCTACTTGATCCAGTCTATTTGGTGAGAGATTCCCCTGAGGCTTTTAAATGACTTATTGAACTTTTCAAGCTCAAACTTTCAATTTCATTTTTTCAGTATTTTTATCTCTTTGATAAATTTCTCTTTTATACCTTGTATTCTCTCCTTATTTTGTTCAGCTGTTTATTTGTAGTCTCTTTGTATTGATTTTGTTGAACACTCTTACAATCATTCCTTTGAATTCTTTTTCTGAGATTTCATCATCCTTACTGGAGTCCTTTCATATGAAATTGTTAAGTTTTGGTGGAATTGTATCACCTTATTTTTTCATATTTCTGGTGTTTTAGCCTAGGGATTTGCATATCTGGCAGTCATGCACTGGTTGGGAGTTTTAATGTCATGTATTCTTTTAGGTGCAGTATTCACAGTGTTCAAGTGGAAGTAGGATGTAACTAGGTTGAGGGGCAAATTCTCTCTACTACCATAGGGATGTATCTCAGTAGCTAAATACTCATCTGACATACCCAAGACACCAGGCCCAATCCCCAGCACCACTCATAGAATAGACAACAAACTGCAGAAGTAACCACAATTGATAGACAAAGCCACTATAAAAATATAGTTATAGTCAATTAAAAACAAACACCACCCTAACTCCAATAACTTTAGATGGATAAAAGAGTAAGGATAATACTGTGTGTACTAGTGTAGTTATAATAGTCAGCAAAGGCAGGAATGGGAAGATAATAAGTGGAATAGGACTAGTGAATAGTATTAGAGCAACAGAGAGGGGAAAATGATAAAAGATGAGGGAAAAGTAAGTAAAAGGAGGGAACAATTCAGAATAAGGGAGTATAAAAGGCAAATCGGATGAAGATAGGATGAGAAAAGAGAAAGGAAGAAGAAAACAAACAAACAAAAAAGAAATTGCAACCAAGCCTTTAATCTCAGCAGCTTGGGGGGCAGAGGCAGGCAGATCCCAAATTCTAGACCAGATGCAGCTTGCACAAGTTAAAAATTTTATAAAGGGGTTTAGGGGAGTAGCTGAGTGGTAGAGAACTTATACAGTTTGTGCAAGGCCCTGGGTTCAATTCTCCAGTACTACAAAATAAATAAATAAATAAATAATATAACATAACATAAAATAAACTTGTAAACAAATAGGCTAAGACAATGAAAATAATGAAATTATAGATGGGGGAAAGATGATAAAGAAGGCTAAAAGAGAGAGAAAAGATTAAATATGACTGAAGACAGAAATAGAGTAAAGGGTAAAGAGTAGAGGAGAGGAAGGAAGAAGGGAGGATTAAAAATTAAGTCTTAAGCCAAGCATCATAGTGCATACCCACAATCCCTGTTGCTCAGAAGGCTGAGAAAGGAGGAAAACAAGGCCAAAGCTAGAGGCAGCACACTCAACTCAGAGAGACCCAGTCTCAAAATAAAAATAAAAGAAGGGCTAGTGGAGCAGCTCAGTGGCAGAGCACTTGAGCAGCATGCATGAGGCCCTGGGTTCAACTCCCAAATACTGAAAACAAACAAACAAACAAATAAATAAAAATTAGGTCCTAAAATCTGCGTATGGCTCATGTTGGTCATCTCCACACAGTCTTGGCACTCTGGAGGCTAATGCAGAAAGACTGCAAGGCCCAGGCTACTATGTGCTCTATGTCAAGAGCCTGTCCGAGAGAAAAGTGAAGAGAAGGGAAAAAAAGGAGGAAATGAGAAAAAATGAAATAAAAATGAAAATAATATAAATATTAAAGATAAGAAGATTGGCTTCTCATCTTCTAGGTATGTCATTCATGTGGGCAAGTGGTACAGAGCATGTGGCTCCAGCCCATTTCCCACGGTGTAGAATCAGTTTTTCTCTCCACAGCTGGAGCACCTCCGGCAGCCGCTCTAGTGAAAACTCACTTGACTGTCACCTGGGTTTCCTGGGAGGGCTGTGCCCTGGGCTTTGCTTCTGAAGCTGCTGCCTTAGCCAGGGACCTCCCAAAATGGAGACCTGGCATCAGATGCCAGGAAGGAGAGGGAATTTTCTTGACACTTATATTTTATATGATCTACAGGATTCCTATCTGTTTGGACCGCAAGACTGTTCAGTATCAAGGTAAGAACCAACTGTATTTTCTGAGTCTCTATGGTTTGTGATGCCTGCAGATGGGCCATTGTGGTGTCTGATCCTGTCAGATCTTGGAAGCTAAGCAGGGTTGGGCCTGGTTAGTACTTGGATGGCAGACCGCCTGGCAACACCAGCTGCTATAGCCTTGGCAGAAGGACCCAGCAATCCACCCCCCACCCCCCAAAAAAATCAGCCATTGAAAACCCTATGAACAGCAGAGAAGCAATAACAATAGTGTTTCATCTGTCATACATAGGATTGCTATGAGTTGGACACCAACTCAACAGCACCAAAAAACAACAATAACAACATGGTTTGTGATTGGGCTGGGGTTTAGCTCAGTTGGTAGAGTGCTGCTCTGCATTTTCTGAGGCCCTTAGTTTGAGGGCCAGCATTGCAAAAAATGGGAGAAGGACCTGGCAGCCCACTTCCAAAACAATTCTGAAACAACCAGCCATCGAAAATCCTATGAATAGCAGAGAAGTACTGACATAGTGTCAGGCATGGCACAGTGTTGGGGAGTGTTTTGTTCTGTTGTAAATAGGGTCTGGGGCTCACTATGAGTTGGATCTGACGCAACAGCACCTAACAACAACATGGTTTGTGGAGTCTTTGGTCACAGGTTATTCCTTCCATGGTGTCGCTTTTGACCTCCATAACGTGTGTGAGACTCTGACTTTGACTTTTGCCTCAGTTTCGTCCTCTGCAGTTATGCGTGCTCTGTGTTAGGCTCTGTGGGCTCCATGCTCAGGGCTGCCTAGCCTTTTGCCTGCTGGAGTGGAACTTCTCTCACTATCTTCTGCTTCTAAAGTTTTCTTTCTTTTTTCATTTTTTGCTCCTGAAACTTCAGGGCCACAGTGACCCACCTCAGAGGATGGCTGCTCTGGTTTATTGTCCTGAGCTTCTAGTGGTAGGTTCTTGGTCATTGTCCCCCTTTTTTTTACTTTCTATCAGTCGAATCTGATTTTCTATTTTTTTCTTGAAGAGGTGTGGTAAATCAGTTCTTTGACACTTTGACAAAATTTCCCAAGACAATGAACTTAAAAAAAGGGAAGATCAGGTTGAGGAATGTAGCTCAGTGATGGAGTGCTTGCTTAGCAATGTGCAAGGCCCTGCGCGCACGCGCGCGCACACACACACACACACACACACACACACACACACACACACACACGGTAAAAGTTTATTTCAGTTCACAGTTCTGGAGATTTCAGTTCATGCCTATTGCTTTGGGGCCTGTGGTGAGATAGCACATTATAGGGGGACTGTGTAATGGAGGAAGCCAGTCATATCGTGGCAGTTGGTCAACAAAAAAGAGAACGGCCCAGGATCCCATTATCCCTTCAAGAGTATGCTCCCAATTACCTAACTTTTTTCCACTAGGCCCCACCCCCTTAGTGCCATAGGCTGATTGAGCCTAGAACATAGGGGCCTCTGGGGAACATTTATGCAAGCCATAGAAGTTTTAATAAAATTTGTCTTTCTAGCAATTTGTCTACTACCTGTAACTTGCCCAGTTTATTCATAATACTGCCTTGTAATCCTTTTATTTTAAGGTGAGTAATGATGTTCCCTTTTCATTATCAACTTTGAAAATTTGTGTTCTGTCTTTTTCTTGGTCTTTGTAGCTAAAACTTTGTCATTTTTGTTAATATTTCAACAAAATTGATATTCTAGGCTACCAGGAATATGTGAGAGTTTCCCAAGGCTTGCTGTGACTCTCTTCTTCCCAGACTTCTTTTATTAAGGTTCTGATTGATCTTGTGATCTGTTGCTTACACCAGCCAGTGTTGTATCCTCAGATTACCTGCCATGTGGACCGTCTCTGAATATTTGACACAAAGATAAGTCTTTTTTTTTTTTCTTCATCAAGGCACTGGGCATGGAGATGGAAGGAACCGAAGCAGCTTCAGGTTCTGACTTCAGTTTGGTAGTTTTTCTTGAATAAACACTTCTGAATATATTGAATGCCCTTGGACAATTTCCAGAGTCCTCCAGTGGTTGTTTTGAACAATTTTGCCTAGCTTTGTCATTCATTTTTGGGAAGAAGATTTGACAATCTCCTCAGTCATTCTGGAAGTCAAGATATGATCTTTATGGGCTTTTTTA
>VMDO01036158.1:0-15428 GCA_007922755.1 Pedetes capensis
GTGAACATTTTTTTCCACTCGGAAATGTTGATCCTTTTCTATAACAGCTTTCCCTCTGACCTCTTTCCTATCCTTCCTGTTAATGCCACAGTTTAGGCCCTTGTTCTTGTTTAGAGAGTTGAAACAATTTCATTACTGCCCTTTCTGATTTGTTTCTCTTTCATTTCTTTTAACTACTGCCTAATTGCCTGCAGCCATAGCACGGTGGCATCTGATCCTGTCAGATCTTGGAAGCTAAGCAGGGTCAGGCCTGGTTGGTACTTGGGTGGGAGACCGCCTGGGAATACCAGGTACTGTAGGCTTGGAAAAAGGACCTGGCAACCCACTCCTAAAAACAGCCATTGAAAACCTTATGAGTAGCAGAGAAGCATTGACAATGCTGGGCATGGCACAGGGTCAGGTATTGTTTTGTCTGTTGTACATAGGGTTGCTATGAGTTGGACCTGACTTGACAGCACCTAACTACAGCCACCACTACTGCCTGATTAATTTTCCTGAAACATAAATCTAATTGTACAGTTTTCCTACATCTTTTAATTGCTTACGCCATTAGGCCCAAATGCTTTAACTTGGAGTACAAAGCCATTTACAAGTTTCCAACTCCTATCATCCTTCCAGGTCTATCTCAGATACTATGTTTTCTGTGAGCCCTCTCTGGTCTCTGCTGAAATGATTCCTTGTTTGTAGAGTAATAGTACTAACATTTATTAACATTTCGTATTAGTCAGTTGTCATCACTGTAGCAGAAAAAACAGCCCAAACAAACCTATGGCTGAAGAGGTTTATTGAAAGCTCATGGTTAGAGAATCAGTGCATAATGGCAGCAGGGTGGGCATGGCTGCGGGAGGCCACAGATCCTCTTGTAACAGGTGACCTCATGACATGGAGGACCAGGAACAGAGAGAGAGCCAAGCCTAGGCTCCAGTGGGAAATCCCCCCAAAATCCTTCACCCCACCCCAGGGAGCTACTTCTGCCAAAGGCCTGCCTCCCAAAGTTCCAGAATTTCCAAGGAAGGCACCGCCAGCTGGGAACCAAACGACATGACCTTTAGGGGACAATTTAGGTCCAAAAGGTGACAGGCTTAATATGTGCTAGGTACAGCTCTAAGTGACACAGTACTCTATGAAACAGGTATTATTGTCCACATTTTATAGGTGAGCAATGATGATATCCAGATGAAAGTAACTTGTCCAGTGCAACGAAGCAGTGTAGCCAGTGTGAATCCAAGCAGACAGATTTTAGTTAGCATTCTTTTAACCATTGCTTAGTACTATCCCTGCTCCACATCTTTTCCCACCCCTGCCACACACACACTGATTTTTTTGTTTTATGGTGTTTTTCGTATTTTCTTCCTCTGTCTTACCTTACAGTACCTTAGACATATAGTCTATTAGTATTAGACATATAGGAGTATAGACATATAGGAGTCAGATTCATGTCCAGTCTATCTTTATATCCAAAAAGCACATAGAGTAGTAATGTACATGGCAATACTAGGAAATACATTATTATTGAAAAAAACGAATGCTTTTTAGGAGAAATTATTGAAGTGCTCCGATGTAGGATAACCATGTGTCTTGTCTGAGTAGACTGCTTTGGTTTACACTTATGTGTTAGCATAGTGACTTAGAGTTTCCCCTTTCACTGTCAAAAATGTCCCAGTTTGGGTGTTAAATTAGAAGGCCACATTATTCATAACATTCTTTCTTTTCTTTGTATTATATTAATCATTCCTTGTTCTTTTTATCTTTGGGAACAGATAGATTTTTTTTTTCTGGTACTGGGGGTTGAACCCAGGGCCTTGTGCTTACATGTTTTGCAAGTGCTGGACCACTGAGCTGCACCCTCAGCCGGTGTTTTTTACTTTTTGAGACAGGGTCTTGCTAAATTATGCAGACTGGCTCTGGTCTCGAATTTGCTATCCTCCTGGCTCCGCCTCCTGAGCTGCTGGGATTACAGGTGTGTGCCGGGGTGGGAACAGATAGATTTTTATTGGGAAAGATCAAAATTTAAAAAATTAAAACCCCAGTTTTAAATCAGATTAAAACTTTATTAAAATGCTACATTGAAAACTAATATATACATTGTGTATCTGAATTACAGAGAAAAGGAATGAAAGGTATTTGTAAGTCAAAATTTAAAATCAGGTTAAAAACTGCATTAAGTTACTTTCTAAGAAACAGTGTATGCATTGTATATTTATATTAGGAAGATAAGAATAGCATATAAACTTATAAAACTTTAATGTGTAAATCCATATTTTTTGTTAATATTTAAAAAAAAATCTAGGAAAGACTATAACAAAGTATTACCAGCAGTGTTTTCGGGGGATATGATCATCTATGATTTTACCTTCTTTATACCTATGTGTACCAACTGCAGTGAACACAGATGATAATTGTGATCCAGTTTTTGTTATGGAGCATAATGAAAACAATGTATAAGGTAGATTGCATTTATGATTGTTAGAGGCTCTAGTAGGTATATCCCCACTTGATGGCAGCTGAAATAGAAAAGGAATAATAGTTAGAGGCTAAGTCTCATGGCCAGGACTTTTCTGTTATCATTCCCTTTGTTAAAATTAAGAAGAAATGAGGCCAAAACAGAACAAAACAAAAAACTTAAACACAATTTTGATTATGTATTATCCGACAAGGTTTACATTAGTGTATGCTGAGCATACTTAATATGAAAATCCAAAATCTGAAAATGTTTGTGTGGCTAACATGATGCCACAAGGGAAAATCCCACACTTAATGCGATGGGTCACAGTCAAAACATAGGCACACTAAAAATATTGTGTAGAAATACCCTCAGGCTATGTGTATAGGGTGTATATGAAACATAAATGATTTTTAGGTTTTGGCTTGAGTCCCACCCTCAAGATGTCTCATTATGTATGTACAAATATTCTATAATCCAAGAAGACCTAAAATTTGAAATGCTTCTGGTCCGATGCATTTTGGATGAGAAGCACTTAACTTATATAGTAAAATATGTATAGTAAAATATTCTGTGTTATGGAACACCATAGTCAAATATATAAATAAATAATGGCAAAGTATGCAGAGTGCTTTTTAAGAGAAAATTCTTATAGAGACCCACAAGATTTTTTTATTTGTATATGTGGATATATATCTGAATATATTTGTGTGTGTGTGTGTGTGTGTGTGTGTGTGTGTGTGTGTGTATAAATAGATAGATAGATAGATAGATGAAACTAGTTATTAGCTCCTGCATTTTATATAATTCAATTAAAACATATTTCAGGGCTGAGGTGTATCTCAATGGTAGAGTGCTTACCTGGAATGTCTGGGTTGGATTCCCAGCACTACAAAGAAATTTCAAGTTAAATATAAATAAAACCAAGAAATTCTTAAGTACATATTGTTGGTTTTAGGTGCCATTGAGTCTGGTCCAACTCATAGCGACCCTCCTAGGGTTTTCAGTGGCTGATTGTTTTTGGGATTGCCTCAGGAGTGGATTGCCATGTCCTTCTCCCATATTTGTGGTGCTGGGAATTGAATCTGGGACCTCAGAGACTGCAGAGCAGCGCTCTACCAACTGAGCTAAATCCCAGTCCCCCTTAAGTACATAGTATATTTGTAACTATATTTACTATTTATGAACTCCACCTGTCAGCTGGGCTGGGATTTAGCTCAGTTGGTAGAGCGCTGCTGTGCAGTCTCTGAGGTCCCAAGTTCGATTCCCAGCACCACAAAATGGGAGAAGGACATGGCAACTCACTCCCAAGGCAATCCTGAAACAGCCATTGAAAACCCTCTGAGGGTCGCTATGAGTCGGACTCGACTCAATGGCACCTAACAACAACAACAACAACCTGTCAGCTTGTCTTGCTGTGGGGGCTTGTGTGTTGCTGTGATGCTGAAAGCTATGCCAGTAGTATCCGAGATAGAGTAGGGCCACCCACGGTGAACAGGTTTCAGCTGAGCTTCCATACCAAGACAGACTAGGGATAACGACCCAGCAGCCCACTCTCAAAACAGTTAGCTATTGAAAACCCTATGAGTAGCAAAGAAGCACTCTGAAATTCAGTACCAGAAAGTGGGCCCCTCAGGCTGGAAGGTGTTCAAAAGACAACCGGGGAAGAGTTCCCTCCTCAAAATAGAGTTGGTCTTAATGACAGGAATGGATCCCCTGGGACCTCCTTTTGTTGCTGTGGTATGACTCAAAATGAGAAGAAACAGTGACTACAACAGTGAGCTCAGACATAAAGAGATTGTGTGCATGGCACAGTGTTGGGTAGTGTTTTGTTCTGCTGTACTTAGAGTTCCTATGAATCGGATACAACTCCACAGTACCTAACAACAACAGAAACAACTTATGAACTATTGTGAGTTAGGTTTGGTCACAACAACTTCTTAACATGTGATTGACTGCTGTACTGAACTTTATGTGCTCCAATATAAGGTGTGCGTTGACTCAGTCCTCTTCTTTTCCCCCTTAAGCCTTTGGTAAAACTTATGCACATGGTACAAACACAATACAGGGTAGCAAAAGCACTGAATATAACTATTCAGTTAAATTTTATCATATTGATGATTTAATACCTTTTTATTTCTATATAAGTTTGAGTAAGGAAAATTGAAAAAGAAAGGAATTTGTAATACTTTGGCCCTGTTTGTGAAATTCTGATTTACTAAATGATTTGATTTCTAAGAAAGGTATCTGACAAGAAGTTAGTTTTATTTCTGATTGTTAGTGTACTTTTGATGTATGTACAATTTTTTGTTATGCATACTGCATACAGAAAGAATTTCCATATTTATACTCAAATTTCTCCTAAGTTGTAAAGTGTGGAGATGATGCATAGACATGAAGAAATTGCAGCTAAGAGGAATTAAAAACAAATGTGACTCCTTTTTAAAGTTTGTGAAAAAATTTTAAAATATTCTGTCCAATCTTTTGTGATATTTTAACATACAGAAATTGGTGTGGTTTGTTTTTTCAGAGGCTAAGATTACTGTACACAAAGATTCTTGATGTTCTTGATCAAATCCCTAAAAATGCAGCATACAGAAAATACACAGAACAGATTACAAATGAGAAGCTTGGTATGGTGAAAGCGGTAAGTAGCTAAATCAGTATTGTGTTCTTATATTTATGTGTCTTGTGTAACATTTAACAAAAAAGTTTTAGTTACTTATTTTTTGCATATTCTCCACTCTTTCTTTCTTGTATACTCTTTGGTGCTTTTCTTCCATCTTTTCTTCCTTTCATTCAGCAAACTTCTGCTTATTGAGTGCTTTTTATGTGTAAAGCACTATTGGAGTCCCTGCCCTGGGATAACATCATAGTTACCCCTTTTGCCTCTTTTCCCTATCTAGTTCATTATTGATCTTTTTTTCCTGATCTATAGATACAACCTGGGCTGGGATTTAGCTCAGTTGGTAGAGCACTGCGCTGCAGCCTCTGAGGCCCCGAATTTAATTCCCAGCACCGCAAAAATGAGAGAAAGGCCTGGTAATCCACTCCCAAGGCAATCCCGAAGCACTCAGCCTCAGCCATTGAAAACCCTATGAGGGTCGCTATGAGTCAGATACCGACTCGACAGCACCTAACAACAACAACAGCAAGCTCTGTGATAGCACTCACCAGCTTCCCTGTTTTGTGTCTGGTATTTGGTCTCATAGCTGAGTTAATACTGTGCTAAATGATCTTTCTGAAACATGATCATGTACTTTCTTTTCTTCTTTGTCCAATTTCAACTATTTTTAATTTTTTAAAAATTTACTTAACCCAGAAACATTTACCAGGTGACTGTTGCATGGCGTGTATTGCTCTAGGCATAGAAGCTTGTACCATTGATGGCAGAGAACAGAACATAAAAAAGCTCTACCCTGTTGGAGATTACATGTTAGTGATGGGAGGCCAGAAAATAAATAGGTAAAAGCATAAATGAAGTACATAGTATATTAGAAGACAGCAAGTGCACTGAAGGAAAATAAAGCAAGGGATAATGATTTGTGCCATGGTGGAGATGGAGGAGATTACAATATGTGTTAGATTCTGTGGCTGCAGTGTTGTGTAACAAATTATCACAAACTTTGTAGCTGAAAACAATAGAAATTTACTCTTTTCTATTTCTGGAGACCAAAAGTCTTGAAACAGGGGCCCAAATCAAGTTGTCTGGCCCTTCTTCTCTCTGGTGTTTCTAGGGTAGAATGTGTTCCTTTTCTCTTCTAGATTCTGGTAAGTTTTGTCATTTTTTGGCTTGTGTCTGCACTGCTCCAATTTCTGCCCAACATGGTCAGATTACCTTCTTTCTTCCTTGTATAATTTCCCTCTGTCTCTCTCTTCTAAGGACAATTTACAACTAAATTGCATTTAGGAACTACAAGGGCAGTCTTCTCATCTCAAGATCCTTAATCATACCCACAAGGTTTTTGCCATAGAAGATATCATTCACAGGTTCCAGGGATTAATACTTGTACATTTTTTGGGTAATCACTCAGCTTACTGCAATATAAATTATCAGTAGTCTTCATTAAGAAGGTGATTTCTGAATAAAGATTTGGAGGAGAGTGAAGGAGCAAACCATGCAAATAGCCTTAGCCATCCAGCAGATGCCAATTCCTGTAATTAAAGAAAAAAAAAGACTTTTTTTTTTCCTTTTGATTTCATTTGTGGAACAACATCAACAATAATAACAAATCCACCCTACTAGTGATGGTCTTATTTATATATGTGTATATACTCAGAAGCTAAGCAGGGTTGGGCCTGGCTAGTACTTGGATAGGAGACTGCCTGGGAATACCAGATACTGTAGGCTCAGGAGAAGGACCCGGCAACACACTCCCAAGAATCAATCTGCCATGGAAAACCCTATGAGTAGCAGAGAAGCACTGAAAATAGTGTCTCGCCTGGAGTACGTAGGGTCGATGTGAGTCGGATACCAATTTGACAGCACCTAACAACAACAACAACAACAACAACAACAACAACAACGTATGTATGACGGGAGAAGGATTTGGCAATCTACTCCTGAAGCAATACCAAAGCAATCAACCACTGAAAACCCTATGAGGGTTGCTGAGTCGCATCCAACTCAACAGCACCTAACAACAATAATATATGTATGTATAGGGCATAGTTCCTGACTCTCAAAGAGTTCAGTATACTAGCAAATAAATGTCACTGAATGTTCTAGGTGCTATATTTATTAGCATTTCTTTTTTTTTTAAAGGATAATATACATAAAAATGTACAGAGATTCTAAGTATAGAGCTTGATAATTTTCACAGTGATCACACTCACCTTTAACACCAGAACAACAAAAAGACATTTCTAGAACACCAAAACCCTCTGTGTTGCCTTCAGTTACTATTATTCAGACCTCTAACATAACATTTATTTTATCTAAGCTTTATAGAAATGAAGTAATCATTATACACTCTTTTGTGTGCGATTTCTTTCTACTTAATACTGTGTTTGAGAGAATCTGTTGTGTATAGTTTGTCCATTATCATTGCCATATAGTATTCTATTGGATTCAAGTGCCATTATTTATTGACGAATTCTGTAATAGGTGGTCATTTGGATTGTTGCTAGTTTGGGGCTGTAATTTATGTTGTTGTGGACATTCTTGAAATGTCATTTGTTTATGTATTAGGCATTTTTGTTTTGTATATACCCAGCATAGGAATTTTGGGATCATAAGATAAAATTTATTTTTAATGTTAGTAGTCTCAGGCAATATAGAAGATATTAAGAAAAAGAAAGTGATATTTTAAAATGTATTTTTAGAAAGACTGAATTTGGCATCATTTACCTTTGATAAATGCGCTAATAAGTAATACTTTTAATAGGAAGACAGAAAAGCAATAAAGCAGCAGAGAGATGAAATGGATTTCCACTAAATATTGTTGTTAGGTGCTGTCAAGCCAGGTTCTATTCCATAGTGAACCTCAAGGGTTTTCAATGGCTTATTGTTTCTGGAGTGGATTGTGAGGTCCATCTCCCATTTTTGTGGTGCTGGGGATTGAACCCAGGGCCTCAAGGTGCATAGATCAATCACCCTACCAACTGAGCTAAGTCCCAACTGTTGTTGTTGTTGTTAGGTGCCGTCGAGTCGGTATCCGACTCATAGCGACCCTCATAGGGTTTTCAATGGCTGACTGTTTCGGGATTGCCTTGGGAGTGGATTGCCAGGCCCTTCTCCCATTTGTGCGGTGCTGGAAATTGAACTTGGGACCTCAGAGACTGCAGCGCAGAGCTCTACCAACTGAGCCAAATCCCAGCCCAAGTCCCAACTACCTTCCTTTAAATAGTTGGTAAAAACTTAAGGGCATGATGAAAAAAAAAAAATTATGTTTGTTATAAGTGCTTTTTATATATGGGTTTAAAAATATAGGATATTGAAATATTCAAATATTATATTTCTGTATTTAATCTTTTGTACCTCAAATTACAGGAACCAGATGTTAAAAAACTAGAAGACTTACTTCAAGGTGGCCAAATAGAAGAGGTGATTCTTCAGGTAAAGAAAAATTGAACATTTAGATATTTAATTTCAGGTATTTATTTTATATAGAGGCACAAAACTGACATTCCAGAGAAAATGAAAACTAAAATTTTTATTTATATAATGACTTGTCAAATGTAGGACTACATATTGAAAATGTGGTACTTCTAAAATGTGAATGTCAATTAAGTACGTATCATTGATTAATAGTTGAATTTGTGTAGCTTCTTTCAGAAGATTGGTATTCTCTTTCGATTTATTTCTGTTTTATTTTATTTGCAGTATGTAGGGGTTCATGCCAGGGACTTGAGCATGCTAGGCAAGTGCTCCATTACTGAGCACACCCCCATTCCGTTTTATTTTTTGTTTTGAGATAGGGTCTTGCTAAGTTATGCAGCCTGCCTCTGACTTTGAGTTCGTGCTCCTCTGCTTCAGCCTCCCAAGTAGCTGGGATTATAGATGCGCATCATCACTAGACCTCTGTTTCAATTTAGTTGGCATGTCTGTTAGCTTTAATTTAGATTATTAACACAGTGTTAGTATTATTTTAATAATGCTGTCTGTTTAGATATAATTGGTTAAGAGTGTGGTATACTTTTAATATGGAGAAAAACATTTTGTATTAATAAAATATATTTTTAAATGTACTTTTATGTTTATTATGGTTATTGGAGGATTTGACTAACTTAACAATTTTTAATTTCATCATATATTTGAGGGCTGATTTTGCATGTTATCCATATGCTAATTATATTGACACATTAAATAGTAAAGTATAATCATAATTGTGAATTTTAGAAAAACTATGAACATTATTACTTCAGAATATTTAAATCTGAAATTATTCTCTTTAGAAATATTTTTTCTTTTCTTGTCACTATACCCATTACTTAAGAAAGAAAGAAACAAACACAAAAACAATTTAATTTTGTTTAACTTGAATTTAAACTCATTCTCCTTGTTCATAAACAGGTTATAGGAATAGCTTGCGTACGGAAGTAAATAGGCTGGAAAAATACTGTTTTGAGTATTTGATACTTTGTTTTTAAAATCATTGATAGTATTTTCATTGGTAAAAATGCAATATTTTTGTATTAGTACCGTAGCAAACTTATCTTCTTAATCATTTAAAGTAGTCATGATAATACTATGCCTTAAATTTAAATAGATTATATTATTGGTTTAGATTTATATTCAGTAAGGATAGTGTGCAAAAATATATCCATATCGAGTATATTCTCATCAAAATAGGTTCTTATTCCTTGTTGTTTTACATAATGTATGAACTGAATGTACGGCAAAATAACCCTTTTTTCAGTGAACTTGGCTGACCAGCCTAGAGCTTAATTTAACCAGTTAACAATTTTTATTAGGAATTATTTCTTTATGACACTATTTTAGTATCATTACAGAAAATCTTAAAAAAGAGAAATGCTTTTGTTATTATGAATAGTGTTTGACTATTATAGTTGTGAAAACAGCTTTGTCTGTATTTGTTATTATATAAGGATCAGCACCATGAAGTAAAATTACTACTGAAATATCTCATATATTATGAGTTAAATTCTTGGACCATAATACCAAATTATTCTCTAAAAGAAATAATTTTTAGTGCCACAGAGGTGTATATATACATTGTATATATTATCCATTCATCGGTTGATGGACACTTAGAAGATTTTTCTAATTCTTGACTATTGTGAATAGTTCTGCCATAAACATGGGCATGCAGATGTCTCCTTGGCATAGTGATTTCATTTCCATTTGATTTATACCTGGTAGTGCCCAGTGTAGGTATTCCACAGATCACCATTTTATAGATTCTGGGTCTCAAATGATTGTTGTTGTTAGGTGCCATTGAGTCGGTAACCGATTCATAGCGACCCTCATAGGGTTTTCAATGGCTGACTGTTTCGGGATTGCCTTGGGAGTGGATTGCCAGGCCCTTCTCCCATTTTCGCGGTGCTGGGAATTGAACTCGGGACCTCAGAGACTGCAGCGCAGCGCTCTACCCACTGAGCTAAATCCCAGCCCCTCAAATGATTATGGGTCATGAAATAAGTTGTGTAGATTGTGATTAGCAGATTCTAAGAAAGAACAATAGAAAATGGAAAATGTTACAATTAACAGAGATAAATGATTTCTGTAGTTTTAGTTATATGTGTATATTGTGGATCACATGTTGTTGTTAGGTGCTGTTGAGTCGAGTCCGACTCATAGCGAACCTATGTACAGCAGATCGAAACACTTCCCGATTCTGTGCCAGGCAAACAATCTTATTTATGTTTAAGCCTATTGTTGCAGACACTGTGTCAGTCCATCTGGTGGAGGGTTTTCCACTTTTGGGTTGACCTGCCATTCTCCCAAACATGATGTCTTTCTCTAGGGATTGATCTCTCCTGACTACATTCCCAAAATAATGTAAGATGCAGCCTGGCCATTCTGGCTTCCAAGGAGCACTCTGGTTGCACTCCTTCTAGGACAGATCTGTTGGTTCTTTTGGCAGTCCATGGTATATTCAATAGACGTCTCCAGCACCATAATTCAAAAGCATCGATTCTTTTCCTGTCTCCCCTGTTCAATGTCCAGCTTTCACAGCTATATGATGCAACTGAAAGTACTATGGCATCAGTCAGATGCACCTTTGTCTTCAATGTGACATCTTTACTCTTCAGTTCTCTGAAGAGATCTTTTGCCACAGCTTTTCCTAGAGCAATGCATCTTTTGATTTCTTGACTGCTGCTTCCACAGGTGTTGATTATAGAGTCAAGCAAAGGAAAATCTTGGATAACTGCAATCTTTTCTCCATTTGTTGTGAAGTTGCATACTGACCCAGTTGTAAGGATTTTTGTTTTGTTGATGTTCAGTTGCAACCCATATTGAAGGCTATGATCTTTGATCTTCCCCAGTAAATGTTTTAAATCCTTTTCACTTTCAGCAAGCAGAGTTGTGTCATCTGCATAACACAGGTTGTTAATGAGTTGTCCTCCAATCCTGAACCCATGTTCTTCCTCCTAAAGTCCAGCTTCTCGGATTATTTGCTCAGCATATAAATTGAAGAGATATGGTGAAAGTATACAGCACTGACACACACCTTTCTCACCTTTAAACCACTCAGTGTTTCCTTGTTCTATTCAAACAACTGCCTCCTAGTTTATGTATAGATTCCTCATGAGCACAATTAGGTGTTCTGGTATTCCCATTTTCCGAAGTGTTATCCATAATTTATTATGATCCACACAGTCAAATGCCTTTGCATAGTTATAAAACATAGATAGACATCTTTCTGATATTCTCTGCTTTCAGCTAATATCCACCTGACATCAGCAATGATATCCTTGGTTCCCCGCCCTCTTCTGAATCCCGCTTAATTTTCCGGTAATTCCCTGTCTATATACTGCTGCAGTTGCTTTTGAGTGATCTTTAGTAAAATTTCGCTTGTGTGTGATATTAATGGTATTGTTCGATAGTTTACACATTCAGTTGGATCTCCTTTTTTGGGAATAGGCACAAATATGGATCTCTTCCAGTCAGTTGGCCAGGTAGCTGTTTTCCAAATCTGTTGGCATAAACATGTTAACACCTCCAGTGCTTCATCTGTTTGTTGAAACATCTCTGTTGGTACCCTGTCAATTCCTGGAGCCTTGTGTTTTGCCTGTTCTTTCAAGGCGGCTTCCACTTCATCCTTCAATACCGTTGGTTCCTCTTCATATGCAACCTCTTGAAATGGATGGTCATCTACCAGTTCTTTTTTATATAATGACTCTGTGTATTCCTTCCAACTTCTTTTGATGTTTCCTGCATCATTTAATATTTTCCCTGTAGAAGCTTTCACTATTGCCTCTCTAGGCTTGAATTTTTTCTTCACTTCCTTAAGCTTGAGAAACACAGAATGTGTTCTTCCCTTTTGGTTTTTGCCTCCAGCTCTTTGCACATGTCATTATAATATTTGTTTTTGTCTTCTCGAGCTGCTTTTTGAACTCTTCTGTTTAATTCCGTAACTTCATCATGTCTTCCTTTTACTTTAGCTACTGGATGTTCAAGGGCAAGGTCCAGGGTCTCTTTTCACATGTGATTTGGTCTTTTCTTTTTTTCTTGTCTTTTAATAACCTTTTGCTTTCTTGAATGATATCTTTTATGTCATGCCACAACTCGCCTGGTCTCCTATCACTTGTATGTAATGCATTAAACCTATTTTTGAGGTGATCTCTGAACTCAGGTGGGATATGCTCAAGGTCATACCTTAGCTCTTGAAAACTTGTTCTAATTTTCTTCAGTTTGAACTTGCATATGAGAAGTTGAGGGTCTCATCCACAATCAGCACCATCATCTCTTGCCAAATATATAGTCAATTTGATTCCTGTATGTTCCATCTGGTGATGTCCATGTGTATAATCACCGTTTATGTTGTTGAAAAAATGTATTTGCAATGAAAAGGTCATTGGTCTGACAAAATTCTATTACGTGATCTCCCGCATCATTTCTGTCACCAAGACCATATTTTCTAACTACTGAACCTTCTTCTTTGTTTCCAACCTTTGCTTTCCAGTCACCAGTAATTATCAGTACATCCTGATTGCATGTTTGATCTATTTGAGATTGCAGAAGCTGATAGAAGTCTTCCCTTTCTTCATTTGTGGCCTTACTGGTGGGTGCATAAATTTGAATAATAGCCATATTAACTGGCCTTCCTTGTAGGCGTATGGATATTATTCTATTACTGACAACATTGTATTTCATGACAGATCTTGAGATGTCTTTTTTGATGATGAATGCAACCCCATTTCTCTTTAGTTTGTCATTCCCAGCATAGTAGACCATATCTGACTGAAAGTGGCCCATGCCAGTCCATTTTAGCTCACTGATGCCTAGGATATCAATGTTTATGCACTCCATTTCTCTTTCAGTAATTTCTAATTTTCTTAGATTCATACTATGTACATTCCATGTTCCAATTATTAATGGATGTTTACAGTTGTTTCTCCTCATTTTGAGTCATGCCACATCAGCAAGTGGAGGTCCCTGGGGCTTTACTCCATTTCCGTCATCAATATAGACTCCTTTGTGGAGGCAACTCTTCCCCAGTAGTCTTTTGAGTGCCTTTCAACCTGGGGGGCTCATTTTCTGGCACTATATCTAACAGTGTTTCTTTGCTATCCATAGGGTTTTCAATGGCTAGTTGTTTTGGGAGCAGTTTGCCGGTACCTACTCCCTAGTCTGTCTTAATCTAATCTGGAAGCTCAGCTGAAACCTGTCCACCATGGGTGACCCTGCTGGTATTTGAGATACTGGTGGCATAGTGTTCAGCCTCATCGCAACACACAAGCCCCCACAGTGCGGCAAACTGACAGACGTGTATGGGGTGGATTACATAGTAAAATCCTTATCAGAGGTTTGGCTTTCTGTGGTTTCAGTTACCTTCAGTCAAGCCTGGTCTGAAAATATTAAATGAAAAATTTCAGAAATAAATAATACATGACATAAAATTGTACACTATTCTGAGTTGTGTCATGAAATCTTACCCAGTCCTAATTCAACTTGTCTAGGATTTGAATCTTCCTTTTGTCCAGTATTTCCATAATGTATATACTACTTGCCTATTGGTTACTTAGTAGCTGCCTCAATTATCAGATAAACTGTCATGGTATCCCAGGGCTAGTGTTCAAATCACCCTTATTTTACTTAGTCAAGTGATTGTTTTACTACTCTTAGTAATTTTTTTTTTTTTTTTGGCAACACTGGGGGTTGAACTCAGGGCTTTGCACTTGCATGCTGTGCAAGTGTTAGACCACTGAGCTGCACTTCCAGCCCATTTTTTTTTTTTAGTTTTTGAGACAGGGTTTCACTAAATTACACAGACTGCCTCTGGTCTTGAACTTGTGATCCTCCTGCCTCCGCCTCCCAAATTGGTGGGATTACAGGCATGTGCCACTATGCCTGCCTATATTGTTGGTAATTTTTTAATATGCTTAATTTATACATTAAACTGTATTGTAGATATCTTTGCATAGGAAAAATATATAGGGTTTAGTATTATACATGGCTTCAGTCATCCACTGGTGATCTTGGAATGTATCCTCATGAGTAAGAGGGGACTACTGTATTTTTTTTTTTAACTAGGGGCCATGTGGTAAAATTTAAAAGCCATTGATACAGATGAAAGAAACAACTTCTGATCCTCAAAGAACTTGAGAAACACAATTAGGATTGAAAACCCACCAACTAAACTTTTGAACACACTAATTATGGCAGATTTCAATCAAATAGAAGAAATCAAAAGATATCTTTTCTTACTCATGATTATGTAGCTATGAGAATTGAGGTAATTTAATTAAAGTTCAACATTTGATGATGGAATAAATCATGAGGAATTAGTATGAAAGAAGCTGCTCTAATAGTTAAATTTCAATCATTAGCTCTAGTACTTCCTGTTGAATAATCAGTTAATGATCTTTAAATTTTTTTTGTTGATAGGCTGAAAATGAACTAAATCTGGCGAGAAAAATGATGCAATGGAAACCATGGGAACCATTAGTAGAAGAGCCTCCTGCCAACCAGTGGAAATGGCCAATATAATCATTGTTAAATGTCTTTGAGGGGTTGGTGGAAAACTGATGTAATTAAATGTTGTATTAAAAATGCATCCATATTATTGACAAAGATCTTTTACTCAAGAAAATTGATACCAAAAATATTTAGGAGACTAGTTAAAATTAGTGATTATGGTAATAGGGTATTGTGAATTAGTTTTTGATTTGCACAATAGTCATTCAGATTATTTCAAAGATGGTATTTCTTTGAACAGAAAGATTGTGGGAAGATTTGAAAGTAAATTAGAACAGTTCTTACAGATTTTCAGTGCAGAGGCCACAATTGAAAGGTGAAGTATCTTTTATAGTATCTTCAGCATGTTATGAATTTCTTTTTATTCTCAAAAAAGGA